>JADBJO010011360.1:22500-32500 GCA_016801955.1 Conus betulinus | reverse complement strand
AGACTACTTGAGAGCCATAATACTGGTCTGAGACTACGTGACAGCCATACTGGTCTGAGACTACGTGACAGCCATACTGGTCTGAGACTACATGACAGCCATACTGGTCTGAGACTACTTGAGAGCCATAATACTGGTCTGAAACTACGTGACAGCCATACTGGTCTGAGACTACGTGACAGCCATACTGGTCTGAGACTACGTGACAGCCATACTGGTCTGAGACACGTGACAGCCATACTGGTCTGGGACTACATGACAGCCATACTGGTCTGAGACTACATGAGGGCCATACTCAAGGTGACTTTTCGACAAAACATTCTGTGTTCAAACAAAACAAACAAAACAAAAACAACCCCCCCCACAAAAAAAAGAGAAAGAAATGCACACATTTTCAGGAAGTTTACATCTACTTCATGACCTCCGCCCAGGCTAAGTGTTCAGATCCTGAACTTTTCAAGTACACAAATGCACGAGTAAACTATCCAATTCCAGACCTTGAAGCCAACCAAATGGTTAGGCATCATTTACATGACAACTTGTTGTTTCACTTTTTTCTTTTCTTCTTTTTTTCTTTTTTTTTTGTCTTTTTTTTTTTTTTTTAGAAATGAGAACTATACTCAAACGTAAAGAAACCTTGGGTTTCTTTACCTTGAACAGTATATACCTGTCGGCGACAACCAGGCCCGTGAGATACGGACACTTGTAGAGTGGATCAGGCAACTTCAGCCGATGCACGCATTAAGGGGAATGGAACTCTACCTGAGTGGTTCCAGTCTTGCCGTACCGGTCCAGGATGCACTCAACTCTGGATAGGCACCGGAAAGGGTACAAAAATAAACGTCGCTGATAGGACTCAACCCATTACCTCCTGGATTATGAACCCGCGACACCCGCCACACACACCCGTATACATGCGGTTGTTTGTTAACTTTTTTTTTTTCTTTTTTTCTTTTTTTTTTTTTTTTGGCTTTAAATTTCATATTCTTTACTCGCGATCCCTCCACCCCTCCCTCACCACACACAGTTCGATTAGTTCCATTCGGGTTTAAAACCCTCATGCAGCTGATAGGAATACCTGATGCGGCATGACCATTTCAACAGAGGGTGTGTAGGGGAATATGATAGGGTGGAGAGAGGGAAGGGAGGAAGGGCTGTGGGAAGAAGGGGAGTGGAGGGGGTGGGGTGAGGAACAGAGAGGAGCAGAGCCGGGAAGAGAGAAGAGTGATGGTGGGAGGGTGGAGAAGGGACCTATCTAACACGCCAGTAACTCCACTAGCGCAACAACACGGCCAGACGGGCAGCGAACACACCCCATCCCTCTGTTGAACGCCGGCGAGTTTCGGGATATTTGAACCCGCAACACTTGACCATAAACAAACCCTGCTTAGTGCTCCTCCTCTGAAACAGCCTGGCTTTTCCCCATACAGTACGCATACTTATTTCTGTCCCTGACTAACTTTTCATCCTCCCCCCCCCCCCCTGCCTCCTCCCCCCCCCCCCCCTCCCCCCCCCCCCCCCCCCAAATCCCACCCCGCGACATCACTTCCATGTCAGTCGCTGGCCTACCAGTGTAAAAGGTTGCTCATAGCGTCGATGTAGATGAAGGTAAGAATCCAAATGGGCGTCCCGACGAGACAGGCCATTCCGAAGAAGATCCAGACCACACGAAAGACTGTGGCGAGCGTGCTCGTACTTCCGGTCCAGCACGTAAAGCTTGGCCTGTGCAGACAGAAAGGTCAAGGTCACGGTACAGGTGATGATGATGATGATGATGATGATGATGATGATGATGATGATGATGATGATCATGGTGGTGGTGGTGGTAGTGGTGTGGTGGTGGTGGTGGTGACGACGACGACGACAAAAGCCAAGATGATAATGATGAAAATCATGAAGGCGACGACGATGACGATGACGATGATGACGATACGATGAAGATGGTGATGATGACAATCGTGAGACTGATCATGATGATGATGATCACGATTGATTTCCAGAAAACGCAACAGCCTCATTTGAAGGGCGTAGAAGAAGAGTCCACACACACACCACACATACACCACACATAAACACCCACAACACAACACAAATACACACACACATCACACACACACACATGCTACACACAACACCACTCGTAGATTTATGTCGGAGAGCAGTAAAAATTGAGAAGGAGGAGGGATGACTGTGAGAGACAGAGAGGTCGGAGAGATTGAGAGGAGAGCCGAGAGAGGGAGGAAGAATCGAGTGAGAGAGAGATGAGAGGATGAGCGATGAGTGAGGCTGGAGGAGAGGATCGAGAGAGGAGGATGAAAATAAGTAGAGAGATGGTGAGGAAGGGAGGAGAAGAAAGGAAATGAGAGAGAGAAAAGAGAGAGGAGAGGAGGATGAGAGAAGAATAATGGAGGGCGACGAGCTTGACGATTGAGGAGATGAGAGAGTGGAGGAAGAGTGGTTGATGAAGAGGAAATCGAAGAGAAGGAGTAATACGAGGGTTGTGATGAGGGACAAGGATTCGATTGATCCAGAAAGCTTGAGGAGTGTGAGCCTTGGGATGGAAGAGAGAGTGTGAGGGGGAGGATGAGACAACGAGGATGAGAGGAGGGAGTGCGTCGTAGAAAGCGAGGGGATGGGGGAGAGGCAGAAGAGTGAGGTGACAGAGGGTGGTATGAGTGAGAGAGACATGTTGGGAGAGTTAGGAGAGACCGCCGTGTGAGAGAATGACTCACAGAGGAGAGAGGACCGAGAGAGTATCGGAGGTTGAGACGATG
Organism: Conus betulinus; assembly: GCA_016801955.1. NCBI lineage: Eukaryota > Metazoa > Mollusca > Gastropoda > Neogastropoda > Conidae > Conus > Conus betulinus. Next base: position 29,726 of record JADBJO010011360.1, on the reverse strand, counting down.
TGTTAGGAGATGGGAGAGAGGACTGATTAGAGAGAAAGATGAGAAGAGAGGATCATTTTGAGAGGTGACTGACCGAGAGAGTGGAGAGAGCAGATTACTGGACAGTGAGGACTGACAGACAGAGGGGAGACAGGGGGAGGAGAGAGAGGAGAGGAATAGAGAGAGAGAGAGAAGAGAGAGAGAGAGACGAGAGAGCGATGAGAGAAGCAGGGAGTAGAGAGAGATGGAGAGTGGAGAGAGATGAGAGTAGGGTGAGAGGGAGAGAGAAAACCACACCTGTCCGAGAGGGTTTCACAAACAGCGAGAGTCTTTTCACACAGTAATAGCACTTATGGACATGAGACAATACATGTCGCAAAATCATGCTTGTTTCTATATTTAGTCATATAAATTTTTGTTTCGTGAATGTTTTATATAAATATGTAGCCCCTGAACCATGTGTACCGTATTATCCTTCATCGGTTTGACACACTGACGGTTAATTTGAAAAGGCAAGGATTGTTGAAAAAATATGGTCGTGAGTTGCAAAGAGAGAGAGATGGAGGTGGAGAGAGGAGATGAGGAATGTTGGAGGGTGTGAGTGCGAGACGAGATTATTGGAGAGGAGATCGGTGAGGGAGGATGAGGAGAGGAGGTCTCTGGAGAGGATTTTGTGTGAGATGTCCATGGGTGGGAGTTGTGTGAGAGCGAATGAGGTGTGAAGAGGGTTCTGTGGAGAAAGGAGGGCTGACGCGATTTGTTGAAAAATTTCATCGGATGAGTGGTTGTGTTGGAGGCGAGGAGAGAGAGAGCACGATTGCGGAGTTGAGGTAGAAGATGGAGTTTAGACGAGAGAGGAGAGAGAGATTGATGTAGAGAGACGATGAGGAGAGTTGGGAGGAGGGATGTGAGGAGAGAGTCGGAGGAGATGATCAAGGAGGAGAGGATAGAAGGTGAGAGGAGAGAGGCGGGGACGGAGGAGAGATTTAGGGGTGAGGGATGGTGTGTTGATGTTGAGGGATGGGATTGCTGTAGAGAGGAGGGGTATGAGGGAGAGAGAGGGAGAGAGAGAGAGTGAGAGTGAGAGATGAGGGAGGGTGAGAGACGGGGAGAGAGTTGGAGGAGAGAGAGAGAGAGGGGAGAGGCGGATGGAGAGAGGAGGGGGCGAGGAGAGAGGTGAGAGGCAGGAGTGAGAGCGGAGTTTGAGGAAGAGAGAGGTGATGGGCGTGGAGGGGATGGAGAGGATGGTGGAGAGGGCTGGTGAGAGGTCGACAGGAGGGGAGCGAGAGAGAGAGAGAGGAGGATGGCGAGAGGGAGGAGGAGGAGTTTAGAGGAGGCAGAGGGAGGAGAGAGGAGAGTTATGTGATGGAGAGACAAAAAAGTGATAGAGTTGTGGAGACATTTGTGGGACAGTAGATGTACACACACAGGCAGTCAGGATCCCCCTCAACCCCTGTTGAGAGGGAGAGGAGAGAGTTGGGAGGAGAGAGCTTGCGAGAGACAAAAAAAGAGGACAGACAGACACAAGCAGTCAGACAGACAGAGAGAGAGAGAGGAGAGAGAGGGCGAGAAGAGATGCGAGAGGAGAGAGAGGGAGGAGGGAGAGAGAGGAGGAGAGAGACACACACACACACACACACACAACACACACACACACACACACAGGGCAGTCAGACAGACAGACAGATAGGCAGATAGACAGACACAAACAGTCAGACAGACAGCGACAGAGAGAGAGAGAGAGAGAAAGAGAGAGAGAGAGAGAGGACAGAGACAGACAGACAGACAGACAGACAGACAGACAGAGAGGCAGGCAGGCAGGCAGACAGGCAGACAGACAGACAGACAGGCAGGCAGGCAGACAGGCAGGCAGGCAGGCAGGCAGGCAGGCAGAGAGACAGGCAGGCAGGCAGACAGACAGACAGACAGACAGACAGACAGACAGACAGACAGACAGACAGACAGGCAGGCAGACAGACAAAACAGTAAGTGATGGCGGGGCTATACCTTCCAGGCCAGCAGGATGGCCGCCGCCCCACCGCAGCTGAAGCAGCAGAAGATGGCGCTGAGCGTGGACATGACAAGAGCGCACTTGGTTTCCGGAGGGGCCGCACTGCCTACCACCACTGGCTGGGTCACCTGCGACAAGGGGAGACCAGGGGTGGATCAGCTTCCAGACGGAAGAACAAACTGATATCTTTCTTTCCTTTCTTTCTGCGTACGCAGGCTGATACTCCTGCGGACACTGCCTGTATAGACAGGCAGTGGAGTTTTGTGTGTATGATCGTTTTTTTACCCACTACTAAGGCAGCCATACTCCATCTTCGGGGAAGGTGCATGCTATGTGTTTACGTGTCATCCATACCAACGGCCAAACTGGCATTCTCTTCCGAAAATTGGTGATGGGATTTACGTGTGTGCAAAATGTTGTGCGTGCGTTCACACACGGAAACTCGGTTTATAGTCTCATTCGAAGGCCTGTGTGGGGAATGGAGTCAGAACCAATGTTAAATCCGAGGAAAAAAAAAAAAAAAATCCCCCCGCATCGAAATTCGAACCCGCACCCCAGGATCACGAGTCCTGCGCTCTACCAACTGAGCTATTTCGGCCCCTTCCGGCCCCAACAAGTGACATCAACATTTTTCTTCTCATTACAGCGCAGCCGACCCCACTCAGAACATCATGTCCTGAACAGGTCATCAGGAAAAAAAAAGTTTATATGATGGGAATTAAAAAAAAAAAAACGAAAAAAAAAGAAGAAAAAAGAAGATAAGACAAGATTACATAACTAAGTTGTGATGAGAGTGTTAGGCCTGTCTCTTGACTTGCTACTCCCAGAACAAGCGTAAAGATTCATCAAGAACATTCAAACGCCACACCAATACATAAAAAAGACACTGCAGATCAGATAGGTTGTGTCCACTCCCGCAGGGAGGACGACCTTCAGTCATTACGCAGTCCCAAGATTACTGGTAGAGAAACGCGATTACAGAAGAAATGTTAAAGAGTTTCCAGAACAGGCACCTGAGGATGGTCTACAAAGGCAGAAATACAGGAGACTACAATAAACAGAGACAACCAGAGACAAAAAAAGAAGAATCAAGCAAACGAAACAATTTTTTTTTCGGTAGTAAGTGTTAAGTGTCACACTATCATCATGATTGCGGAAGAATGACAGAGGTCTAAGTGATATTCCCTGTGAGATGCCATGGTAGACTGCCACAGCCAGATGACAGAGATCTAGGTGATATTCCTGTGGGATGCCATGGGTAGACTGCCACGGCCAGAATGACAGAGGTCTAGGTGATATTCCCTGTGGGATGCTATGGGTAGACTGCCACAGCCTGAATGACAGAGGTCTAGGTGATATTCCCTGTGAAATGACATGGGTGCACTGCCACAGCCTGAATGACAGAGGTCTAGGTGATATTCCCTGTGGGATGCCATGGGTAGACTGCCACAGCCTGAATGACAGAGGTCTAGGTGATATTCCCTGTGAGATGCCATGGGTAGACTGCCACAGCCAGAATGACAGAGGTCTAGGTGATATTCCCTGTGGCATGCCATGGGTAGACTGCCACAGCCAGAATGACAGAGGTCTAGGTGATATTCCCTGTGGGATGCCATGGGTAGACTGCCACAGCCAGAATGACAGAGGTCTAGGTGATATTCCCTGTGGGATGATGTCATGGGTAGACTGCCACAGCCTGAATGACAGAGGTCTAGGTGATATTCCCTGTGAGATGCCATGGGTAGACTGCCACAGCCAGAATGACAGAGGTCTAGGGTGATATTCCCTGTGGCATGCCATGGGTAGACTGCCACAGCCAGAATGACAGAGGTCTAGGTGATATTCCCTGTGGGATGCCATGGGTAGACTGCCACAGCCAGAATGACAGAGGTCTAGGTGATATTCCCTGTGGGATGTCATGGGTAGACTGCCACAGCCTGAATGACAGAGGTCTAGGTGATATTCCCTGTGGCATGCCATGGGTAGACTGCCACAGCCAGAATGACAGAGGTCTAGGTGATATTCCCTGTGGGATGCCATGGGTAGACTGCCACAGCCAGAATGACAGAGGTCTAGGTGATATTCCCTGTGAGATGCCATGGGTAGACTGCCACAGCCAGAATGACAGAGGTCTAGGTGATATATTCTGTGAGATGCCATGGGTAGACTGCCACAGCCTGAATGACAGAGGTCTAGGTGATATTCCCTGTGGGATGCTATGGGTAGACTGCCCAGCCTGAATGACAGAGGTCTAGGTGATATTCCCTGTGGATGCTATGGGTAGACTGCCACAGCCAGAATGACAGAGGCCTAGGTGATATTCCCTGTGAGATGCTCATGGGTAGACTGCCACAGCCAGAATGACAGAGGTCTAGGTGATATTCCCTGTGGGATGCTATGGGTAGACTGCCACAGCCAGAATGACAGAGGTCTAGGTGATATTCCCTGTGAGATGTCATAGGTGTACTGCCACAGCCTCACCCAGCCGTGACCTGCTAAGAAGTCTTCACCAGGTGATTTGACTCTAGGCAAGCGTCAAGAAACGGTTCTCCTGACAGTGCCGATGTCAACGGTTTCCATAATTATGCTGTCTGAAAAGGAGTTGAATTGTTCATGACAGTAGGATGAGAATACAGACATATCCCTTGCTATTGACAACAAAAAAAAAAAAAAAAAAAAATTCGCGACGCTTGAGGCAGAAAGGGCAAAGAGGCGTAAAGGAGTCGGGCATGTCACGTGTGTGTGTGTGTGTGTGTGTGTGTGTGTGTGTGTGTGTGTGTGTGTGTGTGTGTGTGTGTGTGTGAGTGTGTGTGTGTGTGTGTGTGTGTGTGTGTGTGTGTGTGTGTGTGTAGTGTGGGTTGGGGGTGGGAGAAAGAGTGGGCGGGAAAGGGGATGTTGGGGAGGCGGTGAGAGAGACAGTCTATCACTAAACGCACGATACCTCATCATTTACACAGAAAAAAGCAGTCTACATATAGAGACAGATCAACATAGAGAGAGACAGAGAGAGAGAGAGAGACAGAGGAAAAGAGAAAGACAGAGAACTCAGAACTCGACACACAGGTAGAAGAAAGGAGGAACTACCATCACGGATGGACCTCTCTCGTGGGGTTGCAACAGTGGCTCGTCGGCCTCAAAGCCGTTGTGCTCGAAGTGCTCGGAATCCGAACGTGGACCGCCAAAGGTGGAGGGTCCAGCGGTCCCGAAGTAAGGCGGGGCCCTCGGGCTCGAGCCCTGGTCTGTCATCATTAGAACTGTGTGATAATACATGCAAGGCGTACTGTGGGTCAGTCAGTATTTGGGGAAAACGTGATTACACTTGAGACATTTCTTTTTGGGTTTGATTATAGCTTCGGGAAGAGAACACTCACACTTGCGCTCAAGAACGAAAAGAATAGAGCGAAACATGGCCTGTCCACTGTTGTCAACAGGGGAACTTTCTACATTACTGTTCTGTTACAAAGCGTCATGTTTCAAGGATTTGGGTCGCAGACTAGCGGACTAGGGGAGATCGTGGAATCAGTGGGATCATGTCCCAGCTGACGCCCTTCCTCTGTGGAAATTCCCGGCCCCAGCCGACTTCTGTCTACAGCTGAGAGTGCTACGACCTCGAAACAGAATACCGGAACAATGTAGACACGTTCGGTCTACGTAACGGAGATGTGTTTTTGGGGCGGGCAGTGGGGTGAGTGGGTGAGGGGCTTCGTCTTTAGTATTCTCTTCGGGGTCTCCGACCCTGTGGTCTCTTCTATGCCCTACTCTCAGGTGCCCATGCGCCGTGGTGAGAGGCCGTGTTCATTTCATGGGTGTCGACTACCTCACAAAAACTGCCAGTGGACAGACACAGTGACTGTCATCATGATGGGATCTCTCCCACTGGCTCCACGTTTCAGCACCTGTTGTCTTCCAAGTGTGTGTGTGTGTGTGTGTGTGTGTGTGTGTGTGTGTGTGTGTGTGTGTGTGTGTTTTTGAGTGAGTGGGTGGGAAGAGGTGGGGGGTAGGCGGGGGGAGGAGGGAGATAGGGGGACGAGATAGGTAGTGACTTAGGACGCGGTGTCCTGCGCATGTTGTGTCGGAACAGTTAGCACTGAACATCACCGAAATTTGAAGAGGTCGCTCTTGGGTCCCATTTCATCTTTCAATAAAACTTTTTTTTTCTTTTAGATGGGTTCTCCATTTTTCTTTTCCAAAATCTTGCTGAACGGATCCCGGATCCATTCTTTCTTCGGGATTCACATTACAGATCTGCACCAGAATGATAACTGATCCGCTCTTTCATCGGGACCCACGTGACAGACCTGCACCAACAGGTCCATCTTTCTACCGAGCTCTTGTCAATTCTGTTTCCATAATCTTGCTGGTAAAGAAACACACTGACAAGGGTGGGTGGATGCTAAACGTCTTAGGGGAGGTAATTTCGATGGCGCCGTGTCAATATTTCCCTGCGCTCAAATTTAAAAAAAAAAAAAAAAAAACCTATCATTTACGTCAAATGAAAATCATATCTAAGATAGGTGGATCAACTCTGTCCATGTTAACAGTCTACCGTTTTTCGTCATAAAGAAAAAAAAATAATAATAAATAAAAAATACAGCTTTTGACACGTTTCTTTCATCATGCTTCAAACCAGTTTTTGTTTTCTTACTGTGCCGTGCTTCATTTGACTGGGCGTCGACCAACTTTTCCAGCTTCATCTAACCTTACGCCAGGCCTGGCATACTGCAGTAACTGACAAAGCAAGCCAAAATTGTTCGCTCATGCACAAACTCAACTGACATTGGGGATTTACCTAAAGATAGGACCGTGTGTGTGTGTGTGTTGTGTGTGTGTGTGTGTGTGTGTGCGTTGTGTATGCTGTGTATCTGCTTCTGTGTGTGTGTGTGTGTGGGGGGGGGGGGGGGCGGCGTGTGTGCGCATGCGTGTTTGGGTGCTAGAGGGAGGGGTGCGAGTTTGGAGAGAGAGAGAGAGAGAGAGAGAGAGAGAGAGAGAGAGAGAGAGAGAGAGAGAGAGAGAGAGAGAGAGCACAGCACACAGCACACTCATGTACATATGTATGTAGTACACATTGTACGCATTCATTGACACATTGCGGTGATAGTGATACACATTACACTCATACACATAGTATAGGCACTGTGAAACAAACACCCAAATCCACTTATACCAAAAACAAGGAAGCGCACGTGCACCCCCCCCCCCCCCCACAATATATATATATATATATATATATATATAT
>JADBJO010011360.1:0-17500 GCA_016801955.1 Conus betulinus | reverse complement strand
CTCTCTCTCTCTCTCTCTCTCTCTCTCTCTCTCTCCTCTTTCTTCTGTTCTTCTTCTTCAATCACGCTTTCTCTCTCTCTTGTCTCTGTCTCTCTCTGTCTCTGTCTGTCTGTCTGTCTCTTTCTCTCTCTCTCTCTCTGTTCTTGTTCTTGTTCTTCCCTCTTCTTCGTCTTCTTCTTCTTCTCCCCCCCCCTCTCTCTCTCTCTCTCTTCAGTCTCCTCCTCCTCCTCCCTTTTTCTTCCTTGTCTTCTTCTCTTCTGTATGGAATACATCTCTCTCTTCTCTCTCTCTGATCTTATCTCTCTCTCTCTCTCCAAATCTCTCTCTCTCTCTCTCTCTCTCTCTTTCCATTTCACACGTCTTCTTTATTCATCTTTTTCCCCCTATCTCACTTTCCTCCCCCTCCTCCTCCCTCCTGACGAGTAGCGGTGGTAGATGTGGTCCTCTAGGGGAAAGAGTCACAATGTTTTCTCTGTTACATATATTGAGTAGTTTGCATATTGGGATTTCACCTGCACCCTTTTTCTCTTACTAGTGATGAAAGGAACAACTTTCCAGTACTAGTCATCGAAAGAAGTTTTTTTTAATTGTTCTCAGGACTATCAAGATACTCTAGAGTGGCTAAGGAATAATTCTACTTTGGCTTTGCACTTAAAAGTGCTTGTATCCGAGTGACAGATAGAATTAGAGATGGGTTCAAACATGAAATACTATATGAGCAACAAAGAGCTGACGCAAGTGTAAATTTCACACACCAACTTTACTTGTGTACACAAGAGTCAAATGTAAAAAAATCAGGAGATCGTCAGTTAAATCAGTCTTTGCTGGGTCTGACCTTTCCCCCCACATTATCTCATCATAAAGCGAGGGGATGTTCTGGAGACGCACAAAGAGCCTGGATAGCAAGTTGCAAGTCTTCATCAACACCTGTCTTCACCAGATCCTGCACATCAGATGGCCGGAGCGAATCTCCAACGAGGAACTCAAGCGCCGGACGAAGCAAGACCCAATCACCAAGAGTATCCAGATAAAGAAGTGGGGGTTGGGTTGGACACACCCTGCATAGAGGACAGGCCCACATCCCACGCCACGCCTTGGACTGGAACCCACAGGGGAAACGGAAGAGGGAACGACCAGTCACCACCTGGAGAAGAACTCTACAGGCAGAACTCAAGTTCACCAACATGACCTGGGGTGAAGCCGAGAGAACAGCCCAAGACAGAGCGAGACGGGGATCTGCAGTGCAGGCCCTGTGTTCCGATCGGAACGAAGAGGATTAAGTCAAGTAAGTAAGTCATGTCTCCATAACTTGAGTTGATGTCCAGGGGGTTCTTCAAGACTTGGCTTGTTAGCTGGAGGAGAGGGGTGTGGATCTCTCTAGGGTTGCCTGGTGGTGACAGTCCACCTTCTCTTTGGGCAGGCTGATCCGTTTGTCTGCCTGACCACGTGGTAGCGTGCGCTTGCAAGTGTGTGTCTGCTGATGTTCATTGAAACGTTGTTTAGTCTAAAGTACATATGAAATGAGGCTTGAAACAGTAAACAGTAAACAACAAACAAGTTGGGTACCTCTTGCTGCTCCCACAAGAAAACAAATACACGCACATTATTCCTAAGGATTGTTGCTTACGACACTGAATCACCTGGCAGATGTGACAGCACAGAGCACACAGAACGAACAAGGAAACATCCCCCAAAACGGATGTTCCATGTTTGCCTATGTACCCTGTACCGAACGCATCTACACAGCAACAACAACTGGAGAAAGGAATCAAATTCAAGACTGGCACAGCCTTTTAAAACTTGAATATAGTCAAACAAGTACATGGACTAACAGACACAAATACAAGTAACCTCGATTTGATTGAAACGAAAGTACACTTCAAATGAGGCAGAGAACAGTTAACAATAAACCTACTTATTTGTTGTTCTTCACTCTGCTTTCATCATACACAGAGGTGACTGCAGGACAGTTTATTGCCACCACAAAATAAGAACAACCAAAACGCCAAAACCAAAACAAGCTAAAAAGGTGGAGTTAAAAAGAATTTTTTTTTTGCGTATTGAAGATCAATACTGTTTTCTTCATTCAGTTCTATTTTTGAGTGTCAAGAACTACTAGTAGAGTCATTACTATCATTTTGTTAATCATTTCTTCATCTCGAACGCTTATACCGTTGGATTCTATGACCTTCACTTGGTGGGGTAGGGTTTTTTTTTTTTTTTTTTTTTTTTTTTTTTTTAGGACACAATGGTATACGCTAAACTGTCTCTCCTCTCCACAATCGAAGATCGGAACCACCAATGTCTTTATTTTTTCTAACGCAAACAACCGGTCTGAATAATTAAGGCAGCGAAAACCTGAAATGTCTGCGGTCTCCTTCGGACTCAGCCTCGAGAGAGGTTAGTGCGGTGACCTGTGCATGGGGTATGGGTATAAAGGGGTGTGTGTGTGTGGGGGGGGGGGGGGGGGGGGGGGGGGAGGCATTCTGTCAATAGACCGTAAGACCCTGTCAAGGCCGTGTCAAACATACACCTGCAATTCGTGACAAGAACTTATGTGAAACCCGTTCTCTCTCTCTCTGTCTCTCTCTCTCTCTCTCTCTCTCTCTCTCTCTCTCTCTCTCTCTCTCTCTCTCTCTCTCTCGGTTTGATTTGTTATTTTGTTTGTCCCTGTTGTCTGGCGGATTTATTATCATTTCTTTTAAAAATTTGTTTTTTTGTTTTGTTTTGCTTTGCATTGCTTTGCTTTGCTATGCTTTGGCGAATTGTTGTTGAACTGAATTAAGACAAGATTACACAGCTGTATATTATACCCTCTGACGTTCCCCCCTCCCCCCTCTCCCCCCCCCCCCCCCCCCCCCCACCCCCCCCAACACCGATTCACGCTTCGTCTGAACAAGGTTTCTGATCAACACGAGACACCCACCACCCACCCCTCACCACCACTCCAAAGCCTCCACCCTTTCACCCCACCTCCGACCTCACACACACACTCCCCCCCCCCCCCCCCCCCGCCCCCTCCATCTCACTCACCCTTCCCTCAGTCTCAAGTTCTCAAGTGTACCATGGCAACGTCTGACCCGGATGTAACTTCGTTTGCATAATCAAAGGGCTCGGTCCTATTGCACCCACAGGCCACACACCACCAGTGGGATTTTGCACCATAAGAAAAACACTTTATAAATCCATGAAAGCGTTTTGAGGCCTAGTATAAATTTGAGCCAGTGTCGGACATCATACTGTCGCTTATAAAATCGTGTCACAGCGACAGTATTTCCCGGGTAATACTGCAACTGGTTCATGAACAATTATCGCTGAGCGACCTAATTTCATAAAAATTGGTAGCGCGACAGGATTTTACGAGAAATGTCCATAAAATCGTGTCGTTGCCTAAAAATAAAATCATGTCACAGGGACAGCATTTCATGTAAAAAAAAAAAATTGCTGCCGTAGAAAAGTTGTCGCTCTGAGACAGCATTTCTCGTAAAAAAAAACAAAAAAACAACAAAAAATAAAATAAAAACAAAAACAAAAACAAAACCGACGTCAATGACATGTTCGGTCTCTGCCCCAACTCTACCCCCACCTCTCCTTTTCTCATGGTTTAACGTATCAGTTGCCCCATTGTCTTTCTGTCTATGATTTTATTTGTGTCTGCTTGACTGTCGGTCTTTCTGTCTCTCTTTGTTTTTAATAATAATAATAATAATAATGAATACTTATATAGCGCCTATTCTCGGCTAGACGCCAAGCTCTAAGCACTTTACAATCAACACTCGTTTTACACAACGGGCTGCCTACCTGGGTAGTGCCGACTGAAGAGCTGCCAGCTGGCGCGTCATTCAGTCGTTTCCCGTGTCATCCAGTCAGTATCGTTCAATATCAATCACTCATTTTCCTTACTTCCTTCATTCTTTCCATTTCTCACTAAGGGTGCATGCTATGTGTAACGTGTCATCCATACCAACGGCCAAACTGGCCTACTCTTCCGAATGTTGGTGATGGGATTTTACGTGTGTGCAAGATGTTATGCGTGCGTTCACACACGGAACCCTCGGTTTATAGTCTCATTCGAAGGACTGTATGGGAAATGGAGTCAGAACCAAGTTAACTCCGAGGGAAAAAATCCCCCTGTACCGAAACGCCCCGGCGGAGGTTCGAAACCCGCAACCCCAGGATCACCAAGATTGCGAGTCAGGCGCTCTACCAACTGAGCTATTCTCGCTCATTCTCTCTATGTATCGTCCTCCCTCTATCTGTGTGACTCTCTTTAGTTTCACTCTGTCCATCAAACTGTCTGTCAGTTGGTCTCTGCCTCCCCCCCCCCCTCTCTCTCTCTCTCTCTCTCTCTCTCTCTCTCTCTCTCTCTGGACGTGCCAGCATGTGTGCATGTGTGCGTGGTGTATGTGGAGAAAGCGCGACGGTGTGTGTGTGTGTGTGTGTGTGTGTGTGTGTGTGTGTGTGTGTGTGTGTGTGTGTGTGTGTGTGTGTGTGTGTGTGTGTGTGTGTGTGTGTGTGTGTGTGTGTGTGTGTGTGTGTGTGTGTGTGTGTGTGTGTGTGTGTGTGTGTGTGTGTGTGTGTGTGTGAGTGATTGCGCGCGCGCGTGTGTGTGTATGTCTGTCACGTGAAAATGTGTCGCAAGACGACAGCATTCACTGACTATAATATTTCACAGCGTCCTGTCGCAAAAAAAAAAAAAAAAAACAAACACACAAAAAAACAAAAAAACAAAACAAACAAACAAACAAAAAAAAACTGTGGCTACAGCTACAATATTCTATAGGACATTTTTTGTGAAAAGTTGTGTCGCACGACAATTTTTTCCAGAAAATATCGTCGCTGCACAATATATTTCACGTGAAATGCTATCGCTGCGATATAATTCCACGGCGACAGTATTATATACGACACCGGAATTTAATAGTAAGTTGATACTTGATCAAAAGAACAGCTCCCCACCAATTATTTCCCTGTTTTGGCGGATTTCCAAAGATGAAATCACAATCAAATAAATCAAATCAATGACTTTCCCTTTAGTTGACGTGACATTTCGGGCCTTTGCACTCACCCGTGACCCTGTCTTTGCGACAGCGGGAGGCTCCCGAATAGTCCCAATCCTTTGATTTCCATCTGTCTGCTTGGCTTGTACCTTGATGGCCATATGACAGAAAATGAGGAGAATCAACTTTGAGACACACACACACACACACACACACACACACACACACACACTTCTCCAAACAATCTAATTGCACCAGTCTATAAATACTCGACACCTTAAGCAAGGCCTTGGCGCATCAATGTTTGGTGTGCTGCCACAGCAATACTGTCTGCTCTTCCTTCTCCCCCCACTCCCTTCCCATCCCCACCCTCTCAACTTTCTCCCTTTCCTCTCTTCCCAGCCATATTCCCAACCACCGCGAGGGGGCCACTCACTACAAACAGACAGTTAATGTTTTTCCTTTCAATCGTCGTCTGAAACGCCATACACCCTCTACCCCACGAGAACCCAGTGACACCCTTGACATGGCAACATGAGCTGCAGTGTGTGTACAGGAATGGTGATATACCACATCCATTTGAATGTCGGGTTCTCTTTTTGGCCCCCCCCCCTCCCCCGCCACCACATACCCCCTCCCTTCTTCTCTCCCCCCCCCCCCCCCCCCCCCCCCCCCCCCCAGCTGTATTAAACGCAGGAACAGGCAGTTTATAAGCAGCATGATGATGCTTCTCCTTTTTTCTAGTTAAACAGAGAAATATATGGAGAGGTGGCCCAATGGATAGCACATACACATACCTAGGAAGCCAGAGATTCCCGGATTCATGGTTCGAATCCTGGGCGAAGCGAGGTTTCTTTTACTTCTCCCACCCACTTTTCCACTAGGCCTTAAGATGGGCTGCGTGCTAGTGTTTCGGATGAGGCAATAAATAAACTTAAGTCCCTGTGTGGTGCTCCAGAACACGCTAAGCGCATGTGACCAAAAAAAAAAAGAGAAAAAAATGCAAGAAGGGGAGTTTATTTTTCGCTTTCTGTAGGAAACCTTATTTTCACAATTAAAGCAAAAATATACACAAAAAAGAGAAACGCGACAGAACAATAAATGACTGAATAATAATTGAATCAATAAAGAAATATATAAATCAAGGAATAAAAACGTGTGTGTCACCCAACTTTGTCTCTGTGTGTGTGTGTGTGTGTGTGTGTGTGTGTGTGTGTGTGTGTGTGTGTGTGTGTACCCGAACCCACCTAACCCATGCAAACTCTATCTATAAAACATCTTTTGAATCCAAGTGAGAAAACAACCATTCCTGAATTAATTATGTTGTTTAAACGTCATACAAAGGCAAAAGCTACCTTACTTAAACACTTTAACAGATCAGTGTATCCAGTAATGATTTTCCGATATGCATTCCGAAGATTTCTTTTATTTATTTTTTTTTCTTTTTTACAACTATAGACTGTTTAAAAGTAAACTGTCGTTTGAGGTTCACCTTAGGATATTGCCTGAAACTTTTCTTTTCCCGTTGATCCGTTATAGGTTTTTGAAGTTTTCATTTCCTATTTAACATCAAAAACAAACCCAACTTAACTAAACTAGTAAGACTTCTTTAAAATAGTTATGAATACCTTCTATATTGACCTTTTACAACAGTCTTAAGTGTATCTGTAGTCTTTTATACGCGCAGTTTTTTAAGCTGTCTTTCATGAAATTGTATCGATTCATGTTATATGCTCACATCTATAAAGTTTAGAAACACGCCAGTCCAGCCTGCAGTTTGGGAGAATGTGGGTTCCAGACCGAAGTCCTCGCCATAGATGTAACAAGGGGGGGGGGGGGGGGGGGGGGGGGGGGGGGGGGGGGGGGGGGGGGGGGGGGCGGGGGGGAGAGGGGGGTTGTTGGTTCATCAGCCAATGTGTTCATGACATACCTGGCAGTTTCAGGAAAGAAGAGGGTCAGAACCCTGACGGCAATGGCAGAGGCAGCTGAAAAGAGTTCCAGCTGGATCTGGCCGAGGAGGAACACAGTGAACCCTATGAGGCTTAAAATTTGCCTGTAGAGCAGGTGTCTGACAGTGGTGTGAGCGAGACATCAGTCTGAAAAAGGCACGCCTTTAGACGCCCACCTGTCCAGAAGTTGCGGGTTCGAATCCCAGCAGTGGCAGGGAAGAAAAAACAAATTCTGGCAGCATATGGGTAGACAGGAGTCAGGACATGGATGCGGCACAACCCTTTTACCCGTGTGAAGAGTTCATGGCCGAAACATTAATTTGTCTGAGGGGGGGATTTCTTTTCATAAGACCCTGCTGCAAAGCTCTCCCACGAGTTTCCTCCTGCTACATGACATAGCACTGTGTGCTTTGATGAAACTGAATGCGTCGTTTTCATGTAACCCTTTCGAGGTTCAATAAAGAATTCGTCATCCTCATTGTCATCTTATTTCTTCTCCCTTTACTATGTCTTTCATTTATTCTTCGTGATTTTGATGTGTCCGTTTCCGTACTGCATGGATTCTCCCCCCCCCCCCCCCCCGTTTTACACACACACACACACACACACACACACACACACACACTCACTCACTCACTCACACATGCACTTACTCACCATCGCTCACATACGCATACACGTGCGCGCGCGCACACAAACACACGCACGCATATGTGGGCATGTAGAATGAGTAAAACAATAAGAGATTAACATTTCATGAAATCTGGTGATGCAGTTGATATTTTGCATATATACCTTAAAAGCTATTCGCGCGCACACTTGCATGCGCGAGTACACGTGTAAATTGAAACACACGCACACAGACGCAGACACAGACACAGACACACACGCACACGTAACGTAATTGTACAAGATAAGCGATAGTGTGGGCAAAATTTCTACTCGAACAAAGTTTGCAGTCACACAGACTCTCAAGAGGTGTGGGGATACATGAGATGATAATAGTACATCTCACACTATGATGTGGGGAAACATAAGATGAAAAAGTACATCTCACACTATGGTGTGGGGAAACATGAGATGAGAAAAGTGCATCTCACACTATGATGTGGGGGGAAACATGAGATGATAATAGTACATCTCACACTATGATGTGGGGAAACATGAGATGATAATAGTACATCTCACACTATGATGTGGGGAAACATGAGATGAACAAAGCACATCTCACACTATGATGTGGGGAAACATGAGATGAAAAAGTACATCTCACACTATGATGTGGGGAAACATAAGATGAAAAAGTACATCTCACACTATGGTGTGGGGAAACATGAGATGAGAAAAGTGCATCTCACACTATGATGTGGGGAAAACATGAGATGAGAAAAGTGCATCTCCCACTATGATGTGGGGAAACATGAGATGAGAAAAGTGCATCTCACACTATGATGTGGGGAAACATGCTGAGATGAAAAAAACGAAATCTCGCGCTATGTCCCTTTTTAAACTGATGATAATGAATCTTAAATAAATGTCAGCGAACCGCCCAGAGAAACGTGGACAAACGAGTCACAAGACAACACACAACGCGTTTCGACCTCTTAGGTCTTCCTCAGGTGAAACAAAGACGGACAAACTTTGTTTCACCTGAGGAAGACCTAAGAGGTCGAAACGCGTTGTGTGTTGTCTTGTGACTCGTTTGTCCACGTTTCTCTGGGCGGTTCGCTGACATTTATTTAAGATTTGTTTAGATTTCCGCCTGCAGTCGTTTCACTTTGCAACTTGATGATAATGGGCAGCAGCAGCAGCGGTGCTGTTTCAAGACTTCTGCAACATCAACAGCAGCAGTAACATTAGAAGCACAGTAGATGTGTTTCCAGCAGCGACTGCAGCACCAAGCAAAAGCATCAGCTGTAGCCACAGAAGAAACAGTGACAGTACTGGTGGTAATAGTAGTACTACTTAATACAACACAGCTGCAGTAGCAGTATCAATCACAATAGGAACAGCAGCAGTAGTATTGGTAGTTGCAGTAGTAGCATCAATGTTAAAGCAGCAGCTGAAATAACAACGAAAGTACGAATAATTAGTAGTTGCGGCAATAGCAACAGCAGCACCGGTAGCAGCCGCAAAAAAACGGTTGTAATGGTGAGAGTAAGTGCCAGCAAAACGCAGGCAGGCAGGAATTGTCTTTTTTTTTTTTCCTTTCCAGTTTTGTTTGTTTTAGTGTCCTAAACTTTTAGATGACGCTCTTACTCGGAAAACGAGGAGTGAGAATTGATGATTGTGACATTCATGATGATGATTTTCATTTCCAAAGGAAACAGTGAGTCCATGCTTTTTACTGTCTACGACTCGCCCCCGCAAGACACACACACACACACACACACACACACACACACACACACACACACACACGAGAGAGAGAGAGAGAGAGAGAGGCGAGAGATGAGAGAGAGAGAGAGGGAGAGAGGAGAGAGAGAGAGAGAGGAAGAGAGATCCACACACACGGACTTCTCAAGAGCAATACATCTCTTTTATTTTGTAATAAAAAAAACAAGAATCACAGTGAAAACCCACAACATAGGTATAATCATATCAAACAACATCTCAGGCAATTTGCATTGATCTACAACAGTCAACAAACAACACATGTGTTTCCAAAACTGATTTTAAGTAACTTTTACAATGTAAAAAGAAAACTGTGTTCCTCTGCAAGTGACCGTCGATACCTTCGATCCAAGAGAGGAACGTTTACAGTTAGACAGCTTTGTTCATGAGCTGACACCTGCAGCATACAGCTCAGTTCTTGTTGACCCTAACCCTTGCAGCAAACATCGAAGCTCATGATACTGGCATTTACAGTATGTAGCTGAACTCTAATCCTCACGTTTGCAGCATACAGCTCAGCTTATCATGTTAGCGCTTGCGGCACGCAGCTCCGTCCCTGATACTAACTAACCATATGCAGATTGTTCATGAGCGCATAATGCTTGCCACGTGTAGTGTACAGCGCAGACTATGAGGTTAACCCTAGTAACGTACGACTTAATTAATTCAGGATCCTAACTCTTGCAGCGTATAGCTTTAGTCAATGATGTTAACGCTCTGATAAATTTAAAGCTACGTCGACTTCTCTCTGCGTCAAGAACATGCTAAACCACTGAAAAACAAAACAAAACAAAACAAAACAAAACAAAACAAAACAAAACAAAACAAAACGTGTCTTTGAGAGAGTCCAATGATGGCACCATAAGTACGCCGCTTTTTTCCAGAAATATCATTTCATTGGTTTTAATGATTGAACTAATTCCTGACCAAAACTACAGCCAAAATCTTTGGCGTCTAATATTTCTCTGTCTTTTCAAGCGAACAAAGAGTCGATGAACATTGTATCTTCCATTCCTCTCCGAATTGTCCGTTGATGTTTTCGTTTTTTTTTTTTTGTTTCCCCAAATTTTTATTCATTTCCTATTTTCATTTCTTGTGCATATTGTACAACAGTCCACAGCTTTTGTGTCGCCTTTCCAATGTCGGCTGTACCAAATCATAACTGGACTGTGTGTGTGTGTGTGTGTGTGTGTGTGTGTGTGTGTGTGTGTGTGTGTGTGGTGTGTGTGTGTGTGAAATGCAAGTCTTCTCAAACAAAAAATTACACCGCCAAATGTTAATTATTGAAAATTAATGACTTGCTGCACTTGCTTTTCAGCTAATCAAGAAAAATTGTGGCGAGGCTTTTTAACTGACATAACCTAATGAGCGAGCCAAGAAGTTTAGAATAAAACCCACCAAACAAACAAACCTCAAACACATTTGACGCTTTGGTTTAAAGACATAATTATGCTGTGACACTCAACGTCATTGTTTTTATTTTTTTTCCTTTCCATTTCAGGATAATCAAGTGCTCGTCATTCTGATTCTGCTCCAAAGCGGTAGTGTCCTACCCCACACACTCCGTCCTCCCCCATCCCCTCACACCACCCACCACATTCCCTCTTTCCGGCCATCTTCCCTCAACATTACCAGTCCTACCAGCTGAATCCCATATCTTTTTTTTTTCCCTTTTTTTCCCCCCTTAATCACCGTCTCTAGCTGCAAAGAATGTCCGTTTACACTGCACCCAGTTTGTTAGAGACCCCCCCCCCCCCCCCCCACATTAATCAAATATAACGAGTGTTTTGCTTTGATTTTCACTGAATCTCACTGCGAAGAAAACACAGATTAACATCATTTCTGGTTAAAAGTCCTATATATACATATACACAAAAAACCAAAGCAAAACAAAACAAAACAAAAATAAATAAATAAAACAGAAAGCACATCGAGTTTAATTTATCGTGGTACTTTGTCGAAAATACTGAGTCTGTGTTTACTCAGAGAGAGAGAGAGAGGGGGGGAGAGAGGAGAGAAGAGAGAGGAGAGGGGGGGTGAGGGGAAGGGGGGAGGAGGGGGGGGGGGGGGTAGAAGACAGACGGGGGTTGGGTATTGGTTTTGAGGGACGGGGGGGTGGTATAAGGGGGTAGGAGGTAGAGATGGAAAAAACCTAAACAGTCGAGATACGAAAAAAAAAGAGCAGGGAGAGAAAAAAACCGGAATGTGTGTGAATTGGCAAGGAAGGCCATGGCAATAAGTACATTGGGAAGGTAAGTTACATCAAAATCACATTTAACAACTAGTCGAGGAGATAGAGCGGGTTGTGGAGAGCAGGGGGAGGGGGGGGGGGGGGGGGGGGGGGGGGGGGTAGGATGGGGAGGGGGGGTAGGGATGGTGGGGAGGGGTGGGCGTGGGGGGAGGGGGTTTGGGGGATGAGAAGGGGTGGAAAAATGGGTGGAAGGAGGGATGAGAGGGGGGTGGGGCGGGGGGGGGGGGGGGGCGGAGGAAGGGGGACAGGGAGGGTGGTGGAGGTGAAAGGTGTACGGTAGCGACATTATGGAGACTCAGAGTTATCCACACAGGAAAAGGAAACAAGACTTCTGTTTACAATCCCTCCATATCTGAATAAATATGAGCCCAAAATTGACACCAACATTTTTCAAAATATATATCAAAAAAAGGTAAAGAAAATCAAAACTTCCAATGTATAGGAACCAACCCGGAATACAACTACCCAAAAAAGAAAAAAGAGTATATATATATACTATACACGACCTCTGTGAACGTCATACAAGTTAGAATGGAGGCAGTCACCTTAAAAAAAAGTGGTTTTTTAAAAAATTGATATGGGGTTCTATCTAAGCATTCCAGGGACCCGGATTTTGGAAATAATTTTTTGTCTCAAAAGCTCCCACAATCAATAGAATCTTTTCCTCGACTTTTTTTGACCGTATTTCTTTTAGGACAAATAAAGACGAAACAACAAAAACAACCCCAACCAAAGTGGTACTGGGGGGGCATAAATATGGAATAATATTCGTTTTTTAAAACAAAAAAATATGTTACTAAAAAAAAAATAATTGCTCATGTTTAAAATAATTGGAATATTGAAAAAATCCAGACATCTAATCGATCATTGGCACGCTTAGAACATTAAATCAAAACTCACTCTTACTCACTCTTTCCCAGGCGGTTCCCTTTAAACAACAAACAACAACCAAACAACAGTGACGGATCACAAAGGGAAAAAGCTCTGGGACTGTGTATGATCAACCCAAACTGGAGCCTGCTTTCTCCTTTCCCTGTCTGGATCAAAAATAAATCAAATGGAAACAGAAAAAAAAAAGAAAAAAAAAATAAAAACAAAAAAAAAAAAAATACCACGTTTGATCTACACTTCTAGTGACTGGTATTGGGATGAATTATTACACTGTTCTAAAACTTTTCCAAAAAGCAGTCAAGGAGATAGAGGAGAAAGGGGCAACAAACAACCCCCCAAACCAGACAGCCAATTTGGACTCCATTTAGTACAATTCAGGAAAGCTGGCGGGGGACGGAGGGGCAGGAACCTCGGATCTGCTAGCACACCCATTCTTCGTTTTCCTGCTGAATGGTGAGGAGGGGGAGGAAAAAAGACATCCAAATCCAGTGTCCAAGAATGGCCGAACCGATTCCACAGCTGAAACACACACACCACATCACATCACACACACACCACACACACAGACACACACCACACAACACAACACACACAACATCACGCACCACTCACACATACACACACAACACACTCACACCATACCACATACAACACACACTCATCTCACACAACACACACCACCACACACACACACACACAGCACACACAACCACCACACTGTTAAGTTTGCTGGCATACTAGCATTAGACGTGGGGCATTTACGTGTTGTGCTCAACAGCGTGATGATCACTAAACTTTTATCACTGGATAATCATTTACAAACACAACACACACCCACACACAACCAAACACACACACACACACTAATAGTGGACCTTTCCCAGAAATGGCCGATCACTCTACCTTGATGCCCAATCTTTTTCTCTCTCTCCCCTCCCCTCTTATCTCTACCCTCTCTACTCGACCTCTCTCCATCTCCCCTCTCCTCACCTCCTCCCTCTCTTACTACTTTTCTTTTTACCCCGCTCTTTCTCTCCTCTCTTCTCCCCCTTCTTCTTCTTCTCCTTCTTCTTCTTCTTCTTCTTCTTTTTTCTTCTCTTTTCTTCTCTTAGCTGTCACCACCTCTACAGAATAAGACTCTCCTTCTCTCTTCCTCCTCTACTTAATCTCTCCGCTTCTCTCTCTCTCTCTCTCCTCTCCTTCTTTATTCTTCTTCTTAGTCTTCTCCTCCTCTTAGTGTCCACCTTCCACAGCTGAAGATTCTCTCTCTCTCTAGTCTTCTCTCTCTATCCTTGGTCTATTCTATCTCTTCTCTCTCTCTCGTCTCTTCTTCTGCTTCTTATTTCTTCATTCTTCTTCTTCTCTTAGTTGTCCACTTCTACCAGCTGAAAGATTCTCTCTCTCTCGCCTCTCTCTCTCTCTCTTCTCTCCTATTATCTCTCTTCTTCGTCTTCTTCTCTTGGTGTCCACTGCTAACCAGCTGAAGATCTCTCTCTCTATCTCTCCTCTCTCTCTCTCTACTATCCTCTCTCTCTCGCCTCTTCATATAATCAACACCATATGACGCACACACATTCATACATATTAGGGGCTTCTACAATTCTCTGCCACTGACCCACATGGATCTTTGTCACAAGAGGGGGGACAAGAGTGAAGAGAGCGACTAAGAGGAAACACGCGAGGCAAGAGAGTGAGAGGAAGGAGAGGCTGGGGAGTGGGGGTGGGGAATGCAGAGGGAAGGGTACGGCTCCAATTTTGCTTCTTAAAGAGGATCCAAAGTGTACAATAAGGTGAGGGGAAAATAAGCAGAAGTGGACGAAGCTCTGAAAAACACATAATGAGACGGAGCGGTGAGGAGGTGGAAGTGTATATACATGCATACGATTTTTTTTTTTTTTTTTTTTTTTTAGAAATCCAGAATAGGTTTTGAAGGCTTCTCTTACAAGTCACATTTTATTATTTATATTTCACAAACAATGATCTAGAGATGGATTGCTTTGTCCAACACTCCCACCCCCACCCCGACACCCCTCCCTTTCCACACTGTGATAAACCTTTCGCCCAGCGACTCACACTTATTACACAACAGTACAAAATGTGAATTTGTGTATGTCCAGTTATTGACAGAGCTAGAAAATATCTTACACAACACACACACACACACACGCACACACACACACAAGCTCGCACACACAACCACGGCACACACACACACAAAACGCACACACTCACGCGCGCCAAGGCATGCACGCACGGCGATATTGCTCGCACAACACACACACACACACACACACACACCACCACACACACACAACACACACACAGCAGTCTATTAGATCAGCAGGCAATGAATTAGCATGATTTCCAAAAGGGTAAACAGGTCACTAACGACTGAGCCCCTACTGGCGACAGTCATGATAATCAGAGACCGCGGAGCCAGCGCGAGTGACGACTTTCCGGTGGACGGGGGAAGAAGGAAGGAAAGATTCGGAACGGTCATACAGCAAAGAAGCGAAAGACGGCACGAGGAGCTACAGAATTAAAAAAAAATTCTTTTAATCGCTAATCGTCGATACGGATGATAATAACAGTTTGGGTCTTTAAAATCTGGTCTGAGGAGACGCAAGGATTATATTCGACGCTTTCTTTCATATAGAAAATATACAGCAAGCAAAAAAAAAAGAAGAAATGCAGTAATGCAGTTACACTGACGAGTTTATATCTACCACTGACTTCTTGAAGGCTTAGTATCACGATACTGAATTTTTTTCTAAACACAATAATGGGGAAATCCAGGAGTGTTGAGCTACTGGGTTCAACAAACTGTCAACGTCCACACCCCAAACCTTGTGGCCAATAAGGAAGAGGAAGCATAGCATAATTGTTTTGCAGTTTATTTTTCTACGATGGTTTATAAAACACTAAAACTTTTCGTCTCCAACGGAGAGAGAAAACTTGGGTGTCTTGTTTCGAACAAGTATATAATTCCGCGGGAAGATCTACCAGGCCCGAGGAGATACAGATACTTGTAGTGTGTTACTCAGGAAAATTGAGCACACTCTCGGATACACATCCAAATAAGGGTAGAACGGTATGAAACTCGCTTGTGCAGTTCACCGTTCACTCGTTGAAGCCCAGGAATACCCTCAATGTCGGATAGGCATCAGCTGATAGGGTACCAACAAATAAATGTCTCGGATGGAGACTTGATCCAATGGCCTCCCAGCTGGCCCCAGCTCGCTACACTAAACCACTATTCGAACGAGAGCTAGCCCGGCACGCCAGTCCTCACACACTAGGGACGGCGCCTCCACCCAATGCCCGCATTACTTCCTTTCGCTCTCGATTCCCTCCTTCCTCCCCCACACCCCATCCCACTTCCCTCTTCTGGCCTCCCACCGCAACCCTCCACCTCTCCCCTGCAACCCCTCCACACCTTCAAGACTTACCTTTCAGTCGCCGGTCTTACCAGTAGTACCAGTGGGTCAGATAGTAAAGATAGATGCCAACCACGATCCAAACAACAGGCCCCGAAGAGAGGACAGGCCAGGCCGAAGAACGAGCCAGACGCAACACGGAGACTGTGGCAGAGCGTGCTAAAGTCTCTTCTTGTCCAGCGCCTGAAGCTTGGCCTGTGCAGACAGACAGGGTCAAGGTCATAGAGGCACGGCAAACGATGATGATGATGATGATGATGAGACTATGATGATGATGATATGATGATACCGATGATAACACGCGACGACAACGACGACCCCGACGGACGAATTATGATGATTATGATGATGATGAGGGTGGGTGGTGATGATGACGATGATAACTTATGCTGCTGCTGCTGCTGCTGCTGCTGCTGCTGGACAATGATGATAACGAAGACGATGACGACGACGACGACGACAACGATGATGATGATGATGATGATGATGATGATGATGAGATCACGACGGACCGACGGCTGTCACGTGACGATGATAACAATGATGGCGATGACAAACGACGAGAGACAGAGAGAGAAAGAGAGGAGAGGAGAGAGAAGAGGAGAGAGAGGAGCCGAGAAGAGAGAGAGATGGGAGGGAGAGAGAGAGGGAGGAGAGGGAGAGGAGAGAGAGTTGAGGAGAGAGACAGAGGCGAGGGACAGAACAGGACAGGACAGGGACAGAGACAGACAAGAGACAGAACAGAGGGGACAGACAGAATCAGATGATTATTCTTTAAAAACTCTTAAACAAAGAGACAACAATAACGATCAATGTTATTTCAATAACAATATTCACTCTATTTCTAAGACAATTTTTTTTAAACGAAAATAACCGTTAAATCAAAAAAACTATAATGAAATCCTTTCAAATGTTTTATGCAAGGGTCATTGTTACAACCGTTTCTTCGTTCAAAAAGCTTTACATGTACATACCGCTAAAAATCGCCGGTCACTAAACTCTATTTGTCATTAAAGAATATTATTACCATGTACTTTAACTTACACTGTAACAATAAATAGACCCTCACCTTCAACTGATTCCATACACAGACATTCTCCATGACAGAGAGAGAGAGAGACAGACGGAGCAGAGAGAGAGAGAGACATAAAGAGGACAGAGACAAGGACAGGAAGAAAGAGAGAGAGAGACAGACAGACAGACAGACAGAGTCAGTGATGGCGGGGTTATACCGTTCCAGGCCAGCAGGAGGAGCCGCTGTCCCACACCAGATGTTACAGAAGATGGCGAGACTAAAGAGACGTGGACATGACACAAAAAAGCGCACGTGGTTTCCGGAGGGGGTCGACACCTGCCCACCACCACTGGGCGGGGTCACCGCACGACAGGAGGACCAGGGGCAGATGCAGCTCAATGCCTTGTCCCTCTGCGTGCCGTTTGAACCACAATTTTCGTCCAATCAGTTCTGTCCACTCTTCCCGTTTTCGGTCCAATCATGTTTGGTCCAATAACGTTTCGTCATCAGTTTTGTTAACATCACGTTTCGAGAAAAGTTTCGTCCAAATCACGTTTTGGGAC
>JADBJO010011359.1:60000-65392 GCA_016801955.1 Conus betulinus | reverse complement strand
TGGTGCCGGGTTGTTTGTTGACCCACGTCTTGCAAATCAGTATGACCTTCTTCAGTCAGGACGAAGATATCGATCGGTTAAATGCAGAAGTGTCAGATTTTAAACAAGTTTTATTCCCCTGTCCATTGATTTCATGAAACCGAGAAGATGTTTAATTGAAATCCAAAATTCCTTATATGAATGTATGTCATATGTGAGAAAATGGGTAATGTGACTAAATTATTGTTTTATTTGCTGTGAATGTGTGTGACCACAAATTAATTTCTCAAATTGAGATAATAAAGTTTACTTGACTTGACTTGACTGACTTGACTTGCCCACCCCCCCCACCACCCGGGATGGAGAAAGCGACGACAAGAAAATGGAAGGACGAAAAAAATACATAGTATGAAAAAAAAAAAACAAACAAACAGGAAGAGCCGCGAGGAGGGAGAAATTCACACAAATAAACCGAACTGGACGCCGAATGTAATGAAAAGCTGAGAAAATGAAATAGAAAAATAGAAAATGTATAGAAAGGTTACAAACTCATTTGGGTGGTTTCATAGTGAACTGTGGTTGGTTTGGTAAACATCAGAGAGGAATCAGTGTCGGTCGCCCATCCGGTGCATTATGGGAATGGACCAAAAATACAGGATCAGATACATCACGATTTTCCTTCTACAATATCTGTTAAGTGTGGTGTGTCGTTTAATGAAAAGAATTATTTCTTTTTATTGTGTTGCGTGGATGTTACGTTTTTGTTAACATGGGTGCACACTCCAGATACGATCTCTGTGACCAAAAAAGAAACCAAAACAAACACCTTACCAACTCTTAGAGAGGAGAGAGGGAGAGAGAGAGAGGTAGGGAGAGAGACGGAGGGCGAGAGAGGAGACCGGAAGAGAGCTCGGGGAGAGAGAGAGCGAGAGGAGAGGGGGGAGGGGGAGAGGAGAGAGAGAAGATTGAGAGACGGAAAGAGGAGGAGAGGGAGAGAGAGGAGAGGCGGGGAGAGGGAGAGAAGAAAGACAGAAAGACAAAACAGATAGACAGGACAGAGACACACACAGGGATCTACGCTGAGGGAGAATGGGAGGTGGTGGGGGTGCGTGGGGGGGGTCGGGGTGGGGGGGCGGTGGGGGGGGGGTTTGGGGGGGGTTTCAGTGAAGGATTAAATTCGGTTCGGGTGTTGATGTGTTGAAAGGAAAGATTGAAGTAGATGAGTAATGAAGATGAAGAGAAGGAAACAAAAGGACAGGCAGTCGGATATAGTTTTAAAAATCAAGGAGAACTAATAAATGATTTTCCACTAGCCACGATAATTGGAGGATGGGGGGGCAGGGCAAATGTGGGGGAGATTTTAAAACTAATTTAGTCTGGGCATACAGTGATGGAGAAAAAAAAAAAAAAAAAATTAATGAATGAAAGAAAAGAAGAAAGAAGAAAGAAGAGAAGAGGGAAACGCGGAAGACAATCAACAAAAAAGGAAACGGAGGAAGTGGGAGAGGGGAAGGGGGAAAGGGAAGAAAGAGGAAAAGTACAAAAACGAGGCTGGAGGAAAACAAAAAAAAAAATAAGAGAGGAAATAAAAACATAACGGAAAATAAAAAATCAGCATAAAAAAAAAAAAAGTTAGCCCAGATCCTATATGAGCAGAGATACTGAATCGAGAGATTATGGTACTTACGTAGAAATGGACCGTAAAGCCAAAAAGGATCGTGTTTGGTTGAAAATATAATTGGAAAATCTTAGATTTGAAATTTTGGCGTCAGTTTATCCAGACACGAGATGTCTCTTCTTCACGTAAAAAAGCAAACCTTTTCAGCAAGTAGGACAAGGCTGATATCAGATTATATTGATTCGCTTTTGTAATATAACATCGATACTCAATTTGGATTGCTATAAACTCAAAACAGATCATTTGCGTGTTTGAATCAAGTTGAAATACAATCAGTTTACGAAGCACAATACCCTTTTAAAGGACTGACTGATTTGCATCTCTCGTAAAGGGTAGACCAGAACACAGATAAATAATGATATTGAAACTGCTAAGAAGAGCCATGGAATAAAGCGAGTGGCTAACGAGGGTTAACTTGATTGAAAAGAAGCTGCAATTTTCCATTCCTCACACCATTTAAATTTTTTTTTTTTTGATCTCGATTTCTGTTAAAGGAAATAGGATTGAAAACAATTTTATATGATATGACAAAAAAGTCAGAGGAAAAAAGACTTTAGATAGCCTTTAAGAAAAAGAGTATTTGTAGAACTAGAATACAAGAAGGTGAGAAGAAAAACGACGACATGAAAAAAAAAAAATGGAAGCGTTCCCTTAGCTTTACTTCCTCCTGTTTTGCTCTTCGCGGATTATCGACAGTAGCTCTGTTTATTTCTAGTCCTAGTTCTTTTCTTTTTCACGGTCCGGTTTCTTGGAATAAACTCCCAAGATCTTTGCCTAGTTTTCAGACTCTCTGTCTTCCTTCTCTCTTAGGCAATCTCTTAAACCCCTCCCCCCCCCCCCCCACCCCATCAATAGCAGTTCTTTCTTTCCCCCTCTCTTGCCTATCAAATTGATTCATGCCGAACTAATGAGTGTGTGTGGTGTGTGTTGTGTGTGTGTGTGTGTGTGTGTGTGTGTGTGTGTTTGTGGGGGTGTCGGTATGCACCCTTGTTCTTAGGTGCATGATACGTATGCATTTATTCTTATCTTCTTATTGGTTTCATTTACTGTTTTCTTTAACGTTTTCTTTTATGTATTGGTAAGCGCTTAAGGCTTATGAAGTTAGTAAGATTAAACCGCCATAAAAGTCATTATTATTACTATTATTATTATATTATATTTATCATCATCGTCATCATTATTATTGTTATTAGTCTTTGTGTCCTGAGAGCACAGAGGTTTTAACAACATCTGTCCAAACGAGATATAACGCTCCGCATGCAGGTGTCCCCCACTTGTCTGCCCACGTGTGGGGGTCCACAGCGAACTCTTCCTCATCCTAGACGGTCATCACCGACATGCATAGGTCAGCCTGTCAGTTTTTGGTTGCTCATATATGATGTGCAAGAACTTGTTGTGAATATTTTTCATCCTGAGTGCAGAAGCAGGACCCTAGAGCAGGGCCAATTGTCATAGATCTGTCTGCCTGTCTGCCCTGACTGTAAGTAAGATAGCTGCAAAAACAGCTGAGGTCTTGCTCCACTTGTACATGGCGGTCAGTGAAGTCACTGCACACAGTAGGAGGTGTTGAGTGCAGGTGTAATAAGACTGCGTTGAGATCTCTGGGATCTAGTACGATCCAAAGACTCGGGGATCTGTGGGTGCTAATCTGACCCAGCAACTTTAATTCCCCTTCGCACCCTCATCTAAAAAAAATAAAATAATCAAAAAATCTTACAAATTAGATTAATTAAAAACTATTGGACATACATTTTTAGTCGGGTGCAAGATGCAACCACCACTCTACTTCCAAAACCAGCCCCTGGAGGATGAGAAAGGGCATGTGACCAGTCTCACCCTCCACACACCCACATCACCCTGAATTAGTACCTGAAGGACTAACTCCCGACTTATAACACCTCCTCCTTATAACAACGTTTTAACTCATCGACCTTCAAAATTTCTTTAATTTGTCCCAAACGACAGAAGATATCATCAAATAGCATATTCCTTCTAGATTTGAGAGAGAGAGAGAGAGAGAGAGAGAGAGAGAGAGAGAGAGAGAGAGAGAGAGGAGAGGAGAGGAGAGAGGGTGGTTGTTGTGATTTTGGATCTAGCCCCCTACCCTCTTTGGAAACACATGGTTTAGGACATAGTCGAGAAACAAACCCACTATCAGATTCAGTTACATGGTGTTTGGGTTGCTATGTTTTGTTTGGGACACTTTGAAAATTTGAAGGATGGGAGAGAATATGGGAAGTTAAAAAGTGAGAGGTCTACAGTACTCTGGGTTTACTCCTCAGGAAGTGGGGGACGGGGGTTAGCAAGAGGAAGTAAGGAGGAAGGGGGGGGGGGGGGGGGGGGGGGGGGTGGGTGGGGGGTGGTGGAGAGGGGCACTTTTCCTTTCTCTCAATAGCTTGGGACTGCTTTTAGTATGTGGAGAGATAGCACGTTACACCTGACTACAATCAAAGGAACAGACAGCAGAGCTGTATTTTAGTAGAGACACAGGACGTATCACAGACAAGGCATGAATGAATAACGAAAAAAAAAAACCAAAAAAAAAAAAACCCGAAGAAGGCTGTCGGCTGTCGGTGAAACGAATATCAAAATGAATCTTTTTGACATCTTCTGGTCACACAGGATCAATGAGATCTGTCGACAAAGCAGAGGTGGAAATGATGGGAACCAGAAGAAGTGAACGTGGATTTCTTTCACATTTGATTAAGATGCTAGAAAAGAAGGAAAAAGATTGATACATATATCAGCAGATAGAAAATAATAACGACGCCCCCTGAATGGAACTGAAAATGCAGCTGAAGCTAACTTTAATGATCCACAACTATACTTTTCTTCTTCTTCTTCTTCTTCTTTCTTCTTCTTCTTTTTCGCTCTCTCTTCTATCTCCATCTTTTTTCATTTTGAATAGATAGATGCTATTTGCGCGCGGGCAGAATCCATGTAAGCATGTACATAATGTACGACTGAGAGAGAGCTTTTGTCAGAAGTTGCGAGAGGATAGAGCAGAGAGAGCGAGAGAGAGAGTGTGAGAGAGAGAGAGGAGAGAGTAGATAGCGAGACAGATAGAGAGAGAGAGAGAGAGAGAGAGAGAGAGAGAGAGAGAGAGGAGAGAGAGAGAGAGAGTGTTTTGCATGTGTGCGCTCGCGCGCATCATACACATGGACGAGTGGATAGCATATGATCGTGCCCCTGCATATTCATGCACTAACCTAACCATATGATATGATGCCCGTTTTACAACCGTTATCAAAAGGCTGCACAAATATCATGGTTCATTTTACCCCACACCCTCCACCTCTCCGTCTTTCATACACCTTCTCCTTAACCTCTCTTACCTACCCACCCCCCATCCTCACTTAGAGTTCCCCCACAATAATGCGGAATCTCCATGGACATTTTCCTATTACATATCCATCCTTTCCCTTTTCACTCTCTGTGGACGGGAACGAGGCACCAAAACGGCAAATGGACCATGAAGAACACAAACGAAGAGACGTCGGGGAGAGTCATTAGGACATCACAACACAGACACCGCAAGACAGAACATCAAACCCCCATCAGCACACTGTCCTCTGCAGTTTCTCCACAAGCTATTCTATGATGATGACGCCCAAACTTTTCCAACAGCTCCTTTCCTTTTTCGTACTCCCAGTTCTTATAGAACAGGGAGAGTACTTTACAATGGGAACGAAGAAATGCTGCTGTGCTGTCTGTGTGTCTGTCTGTGGTCAAAAT
>JADBJO010011359.1:50000-55000 GCA_016801955.1 Conus betulinus | reverse complement strand
TTTTCCATCTCGAATACAGTCAAACAAACATAAGGACGAACGAAAAACGCACACAGGTAACCTAGCTTTGATTGGTATGAAAGGAAAATCTTAAGTGAGGCAGGGAACAGTAAACAGTAAGTAACAAACAAGTAGGGTAACTCTTGCTCCCGTGATGAAATAGATATAAGCCCATAATTCCAAACGAATGATACTTCCGATACCGCATCACCTAGCAGAAATGACAAACAGACTGGAGGCTTATCACAGCCATTGCAGAGAAAAAAAAGGTCCAACAACGCTGATCCCTCAAAGTCAGTCAAAGACTTTAATCCGGAAAATCCCTAGGGGTACATGGATACAAACACATTCCGTAAACAACACACACATTCCATATAAAAGAGAGGAATTAAAGTAACTGAACAACGACACTTTCATGCACATACATACTCACACAACCTCTAATGGGAAGGTTTCTTTGCAATGATGACAGAATCGTACACAAACAAAACAAAAATTACAAACACTTACACCAACCATGGCAACACTCAGTGATAATAACAATGAACACAACTTACAACATCAACGACATCTAAAATGGAGATTTAGGAAATTAAATACTTGGAAAACATATAGAAATTTATACACTATGCATGATTATGTATCATTGCCTCCAGTATAATTCAACCAATGACAAAACATTCAGTTACCTGTATTTTGCCTGTAACCTTCAGGGGAATTGTTAAAACTGCCCCTACAACCATACATGTTGGAGTTGAAGTGTGTAGTGTTCGTATCAAGTTTATCAGCCAAGTTACTCATATATGGGCATCCGAACCATGCAGAAAAATGATTAAAAAAAATGGATGCTTAAAAATCTGACTGCACGTAGATAGGGATGATAATTTCTTCTTTTTTTTCTCAATGTTGCAGGCAGGTCTGTTATGGTCTAATCGACACCGCCACACCTTAACGTGAGAGTGGGAGTAAAGATGAGAGCGTAAAGAAGCGCAATGTTCAGTTCAACGACACTGTCTCTTTCTGTATTACCGATCAAAAACGGGTTCTGTTGTTTATGCAGTGGGTATGATAAGGGCATAAACAACCAGCCAGCCACACAACTGGAAACGACACACTCAATGCATGACTTTGAGTGACGTTCACCTGCACTAGCCTAAATGCAAGAAACAATGGTTCATTAATTCTGCCCCCCCCCCCCCCCCCCCCCCCCCCCCCCCATCACCACACACCACCACCCACCTTTCCACCTCACAAAGGTCTTCTGGAACAGAAACATTGCTACGAAGAAAGAGAAGAAGAAAGAAAACAGCAGATTTGGTTCAGACGATCTGAACTACGTAATATCATAAACGATTTCAAAATATTGAAAGTACGTTTTATGTATACAAGAATAGTTCGTCGAATGTTTTTCAAAATTAACTTATTGTGTTAAATCCTCAATTCACCTGTCCGTACTAAAATTAATTTAGATCGAATTTATACAGCTAAATGTGTTCGTCGACATGCCTGTTAAAGTTAATTAATGATGATTCTTAAATCGAAAAATGAACATTAAGTCAAGCTCTTTGCCATCTACATGTACAAAAACGCTTAGACTTTGACATACACTTAGTAATAGAATATCTAATCGAAATCCTCATACTGAACACTAATCAAACTACTTACTTTGTGTAATGTTTTTGTTCCTTCAAATGAAGCCAAGGCATTTTCAATAACCTCTCTCTCTCTCTCTCTCTCTCTGTTTCAGTGTCTGTCTCTTTAAGTGTCAGTCTGTTTGTCCGTCTGTCTGTCTCTATCTCCCCCCCCCCCCCCCAAAGTCCCTCTCTGCCTGTCGTTTTGACTGTCTGCCTCTCTCCCTGTGTGTGTGTGTGTGTGTGTGTGTGTGTGGTGTGTGTGTCTGACTATTTCAGTCATAATCTCTGTAACAGTCTCTGTATATGAGTCTCAGGGTCTCACTGTCTCTGTCTGTCTGTTTATCTCTCTCTGTACTTCACAAAAGTGATAGTCCATCAATCCACGGATACTGATGTGCTGATACATGAATCAGATTCTCTTGTACTGGAATTTCCTTGGCTATGTTCTGGTGAAAGCGAACGTGTGTTCTGATATGTAGAACAGAACAACAGAATCATGCTGGGTGAAATTCGTGCAATACCTCGTGGAGAGAAACAAATTGACAGTCAACAAGACTCCGAGATAAAAGCACGTGCAACACGGAAGATAAGACACCGCACGGCCTGAGCAACTTGTACCTGTGACGACCTTGTACCTTGTACCTGACACACACACACACACACACTCACAAACACACACACACACACACACGCGCGCGCGCGCGCGCGCGCGCGCGCGCGTTCAAATATCTACAAAAAAACGCAGTCCCCTTAACATTGTTCGGTTTAAACCATGACTAGGAAACAACATGGTCTGAAGTGACGAGGAGTAGGGGTGGGGGTGGGGATGGAGGTCAAAAACAAGAAATGAAAGGTACTATTCACACAAGTCCAGTGTACAGAGAAATAATCACTGGGGTCCTTGCTCTGTGTTCGTGTTACTCCCCCCCCCCCCCCCCCCCCCCCCCCCCCCCCCCCCCCCCCCCCCCCCCCCCCCCCCCCCCCCCCCCCCCCCCCCCCCCTTTTTTTTTTTTTTTTTTTTACGCTGTCTTATTTTGTGAGCCATACACCACACCGCTCATTCCGGCTTGACGTCCACAGCCACAGCCTGGCCCGTCTGGCCACAGCTGTGGCACCGGCAATCCACAGGGATCAGTCATGGCCAAATCGTCACAAGACAGCCCACCAAAGAGACACTGTACTGCTGCCTAGTCACTTCGGTGGTGTTTAGTGGCGCCTGTTCTGATCCAACATACGCAAAAACACCACCACCCACTAAAACCCAATTCTGACGACGATACTTGCTCTGTCGCGGAGCCAGCGTGAATGAGCTCTCCCTGTGGAGGGCATCGTCACGTCCGTCCAAACGACAGTCCCCCATGAATCTGCCGATACCGATGATCCGGACAGAACCAAGCAACGGGGGTATAGACTGGATAGGCGAGTTGAATCGAAACTGGGCATGAAGGGCCACAGAGACATCTTTTTAATGATGATCGATGAGGATGAGATTGATGAGAATGCTATGGATTTCCATTCAGGGCTCTACGCTTATTTTTTCATAACCTATCCCCCGTCAAACAGGGCTGGAAGATACACACACTGACAGTGTGTGGTCAGCAACACTCACAGAGACTCAAACGTTAAGTGAATGAAACTCGAATGTGTGTCCTAGTCTTCCCAACGTTTCATTACAACAAATTATCCTTATATTTCAAGAAATGATTGCTTTATAAAACGTTATGATTCATAAGCATTTACACCAAAGTATTAACGACCAGAAAAAAGAATTGAAATAAGCTTGCGAAACGGATCTCCGAACGGCTATTTGATTCACTCACGTACGAAATAAATAGATTCATCCACTTGGCTAAGTTTCATCTTTTATTCCGATCTGGTTCAAGCAGTTCAATTCATTTGGTTTATATAGCCCAGTTGAGTGCGGAATGCCGTGTCAAAGCAGTGATCTCGTCAAGCTCTATTCCCTACACATATTAAAACATCTCCAGAACTCTTTAAAACAATTTTTGTCATAACAACGTAGAAATTCGCTTGAAAACATTCCTTCCCTCAAATCCTAGATCAGATGAAAATTGTTGATTTCTTTCACTCCAGGCTTTGTTAAGATCATTTCTGTAGCGTTTTTCATAACTTACTGAGAATTACACAATGACACAAATATGAAAAGATATGGATGAAAGCATAACTCCCATGGCGACACGCTACGATGGAAATGTCTTAAATTTCTGTTCGAATTCTCCAATACGCACCCGCTGAAAACTTTCTTGCCGCTCACTCCACTTATGTAATGGCTTAGTACTAGATTATCTCCAATCGTACAAAAAAGAAATCCATGGTGCCAAAACGTGATTTCTAAACTGCTGTGACACGTAAAGAAGAGGACACAAGAATCTAAGAATTGCGTTCTGGAAAGCACAAGCCCTTTTAAAGATCGAGAACTCCTCTAACTTTATCTAAACTCAAACTCAAATTCCATGGCATTGCTCCCAAATGTAAAATATTCAGAACTGTCCATCTCAGTGGACCTGTTGTTAGCTTCGGACCCGATTTCTCACAGAAGAGTGATTGAATAAATACGCCTTCGTCTCCCTCCTCGCGACCCATATCTTATGAAAACAATTTTGCAAACAGAGCTGCTTGGGGAAAAAAAAAAACCATAGAAACAAAGAAGAAACAAACAAAACAGCACAGCAACAACAACAACGATGACAAGAGGGGATGGAGAGGAAAAAGATAAAGCATGCCTTTCCATTCCAAATAGAGTTATCTTCCCTCAGGTTATGGGTCACGCGAACAGATCTACAGAATCAAATATTTGATTTGAAGCGCACACTACTCGGCTGTCTGTGTTACTGCCGCACAGTTTCACACCACCGTTCGGCATTTTTTTTTTCTCTCTCTGATTGAACTGTTAAGCTGACAAATTGTTGTTAACGCTTCGGACCCGATTTATCTCACAGAAGAGTGATTGAATAAATACGCCTTCGTCTCTCCCTCCTCGCGACCCATCTCTTATGAAAACAATTTGGCAAACCAGAGCTGCTTGGGAAAAAAAAAACCCATAGAAACAAAGAAACAAACAAAACAGCACAGCAACAACAACAACCAACGATGACAAGAGGGGATGGAGAGGAAAAGATAAAGCATGCCTTTCCATTCCAAAATAGAGTTATCTTCCCTCAGGTTATGGGTCCAACGCGAACAGATCTACAGAAATCAAATATATTTGATTTGAAGCGCACACTACTCGGCTGTCTGTGTTACTGCCGCACAGCACAGTTTCACACCACCCGTTCGGCATTTTTTTTTTTTTTTTTCTCTCTGATTGAACTGTTAAGCTGACAAATGGTGCCAAATGACGTTAGC
>JADBJO010011359.1:37500-45000 GCA_016801955.1 Conus betulinus | reverse complement strand
TGTATTCTGCTTTCTCCTACTTTTTTAAGGGTATATATCGTTCAGTCAGTTCTAATGTATTCTGTTTTCTCCTACTTTTTTACGGCACGCATCATTCAGTCAGTTCTAATGTATTCTTTCTCCTACTTTTTTAACTTTCTCTCTACTTTTACTAACGGCATGTGTCTTGCTTTCAGCAATCAGTTCTGTTTTGCTCTGAGTTCTAAGTAACGCACTACGTTTTACTGCGTTACTCATCTTGCTTGTCCTAGCAATAACATTATTGTCTTTTTGTCAATATGCTTTCCCTCGAAGTCAGAGTGTGGCTGCCCATGTGGCAGGGTAATAAGAAACGGTCACACACGTATTGTTCTCAACCCCAGCTGATGCTTTTGTACCATAGTGTCAAGAACTCGACTGTTCGGTGTAATAAGAAACGGTCACCACGATCCCTGGAGTCTTTTAGCCAGGTACGACAACAACAACAACAACAACAACTGCAGGTGTCGTTCAACCACTTCTACTTTGGTGTGAGTTCTATTTTTTAAATGCAAGAATTATTCCACCAGTCTTACTTTGTTTTTAGTTTCTCCCACCTTCGTTAACTATATACTCTCTGTCGTTTAGCCAGCTCTACTTTGTTCCGCTTTCTACCATTCCACTGCTTGTATTGTTCATTCAGTCCTACTTTAGTCTGCTTTCTTTTTTTTTTTTCATGTCATGTATTGTTAGTCGTTAGTTTTGTTTCTGCTGCGTCCTTCACTGTATTGCATGTTTTATTCAGTCTGTTCTAGTTTCTCCTAATTTTTACAGCATGTATGCTTCAGTCTGTCATACCTTGTCCTGCGTTAGTTTTACTTTTTTTTCTCTGAGTGTGTTTTTCAGGTACTCCTTTGTTTTGCTTTCTCCGGGCTTTTTACAAGGTGCACTTTCAGTTGGTCCTACTTTGTTTTGCTTTCCCCCATTTTTCCTGATGTAATGTTCAACCTGTCTTAATTTGCAGTACGTTCTCCTACTCGTATTTTTCTGCGCTGTGTAGCCAGACGTCATTCATCCTGCATTTTGATGTATGCAATGTTCAGTTAGGCTTCGAATCTTACCCGGACTGTTTTGGTTCAGGGTGATTTTCCCCTCGAAGGTAATGTTGGTTTTTGTCCTCACCTACGCGTTTCAGTGCTTTGAGAGAGAGAGAGAGAGAGAGAGAGAGAGAGAGAGAGAGAGAGAGAGAGAGAGAGAGAGAGAGAGAGAGCAGACAAGTGCCCTAGAAAACGGTAAAATTCGTCTGATGCCTCCGAGATGATCAGAATTTTTATCAGGCAAGCGGGATCTGTACATTTGTCCTTCTACGCATTCCTCCCATCATTCTGCCTTTGATCCTCCAGTGCTGTTCATTTATGACACATGAGTGAAAATAAGC
Organism: Conus betulinus; assembly: GCA_016801955.1. Lineage (NCBI taxonomy): Eukaryota > Metazoa > Mollusca > Gastropoda > Neogastropoda > Conidae > Conus > Conus betulinus. The sequence continues at coordinate 43,604 of JADBJO010011359.1, read as the reverse complement.
AATCTGCCTCTCACGTGCACGTCCCATTCACCCAGTAGTACTGCTGAATCACGGAACCTCATAGTGCTTGTGGAATTCATCGCTTAGGCCCAGCAATCTCACCTTCTAATCTCAGCACTGCGCGCGTCCTCGCGCGGTTCTTTGTGTGCAGCGACAAAGAGCTGATAAAGTGTAGAACTCCCCAGGGCTATCAGCTGCATTGTGATGACCTTGATGGCTCCCCCTTCTGTGCTGAACTACGGAGATCTTGGAGAAATCCCCATCTCCACCCCCCCCACCACCCATCCCCATCGTGAGCTATGCTAGTTTGAAAAGATACTGAAAAAGAAGAAGGAAGGTTGCCGTTATGGAGTAGGAGGTAGAATCACATCGCTCTGAAAGAACGGCGTATCATAACTTTTAACCGAACCCAATCGCTGAATATTGGGATTTCTCTGCTTTCAACTGTCTGCACAAATATGGATCGCCTGCATTTGTCTAGGCATTGTGCCGAATTTGAATTCGTGTCATCTAGCACGTAGGGAATATTACACTTGTCTAAAAAGATAGGAACCCTTATTAACAATGAAACTTATTGATGATAATCATTACAAAGCAAGACAAGACGGGCATGTGTGGTATTTGTGTTCTTGTATGTTAGTAGCAAAAGGGCATTTTTATATCAAAATGCTAAGACTGATTAATGAAGTTTTTTTTCTGCACTTAGCTACTTGCACAAGATTTTTGTCTTTTTTTTTTAATTCCAAATCTAAAACCTCACTTTCATCAACAGGACTCCAAATCCCTTACTTGTGGGCTATGCTAGCTTGAAAAGACGTTTGCAACGTTTGCGGCCTGTGTGTGTGCTCTTTATTACCACCAAGAGACTTACACCGCTCCGTTTCACTGACTTTTAGCAGTGAGATTCAACCCGTGCCGATTAGCCACGCCTTGTCATGTGCACGCTTCACCTGCTACATAGCAGCACTCTGCTAGTACCTTGCCACGCCAGGACATCGTCAGGCTTTCAAGGGTGATGCTGGGGTCCTGCTGAGTCACTCTGTTAGATTTCCATTATGCTTATTGCACGTGAAATGCGCAGGACTGTAGCACACTGTGTAGTCTCTGTCTTCCCAATAGAACCTGTAGCCCACTGTGTAGTCTCTGTCTTCTCAATGGAACCTGTAGAACACTGTGTAGTCTCAGTCTTCTCAATAGAACCTGTAGAACACTGTATAGTCTCAGTCTTCTCAATAGAACCCGTAGCACACTGTATAGTCTCAGTCTTCTCAGTAGAACCTGTAGCCACTGTGTAGTCTCAGTCTTCTCATGGAACCTGTAGCATATTGTGTAGTCTCAGTCTTTTCAATGGAACCTGTAGCATATTGTGTAGTCTCAGTCTTTTCAATGGAACCTGTAGCATATTGTGTAGTCTCAGTCTTCTCAATAGAACCTGTAGCCCACTGTATAGTCTCAGTCTTCCCAATAGAACCTGTAGCATAATTTGTGTAGTCTCAGTCTTTTCAATGGAACCTGTAGCATATTGTGTAGTCTCAGCCTTTTCAATGGAACCTGTAGCATATTGTGTAGTCTCAGTCTTCTCAATGGAACCTGTAGCATATTGTGTAGTCTCAGTCTTTTCAATGGAACCTGTAGCATATTGTGTAGTCTCAGTCTTTTCAATGGAACCTGTAGCATATTGTGTAGTCTCAGTCTTTTCAATGGAACCTGTAGCATATTGTGTAGTCTCAGTCTTTTAAATACAGCCTGTAGCATATTGTGTAGTCTCAGTCTTTTCAATGGAATCTGTAGCATATTGTGTAGTCTCAGTCTTCTCAATAGAGCCTGTAGCACACTGTGTAGTCTCAGTCTTCCCAATGGAACCCAAACCGCACTGCCTGGTGGTTTCGGCCTTTCAGTTGTACCCATGGTACGACTGTGTAGTTTTGGTCTTCATCACGGAACCTACAGTACTACATGTGCTCCAGATCTTACCACCGAAGCCCGTAACATACTGTGCGGTCTCATTCTTTGGAACGGAGCTCATAGCACACTGTTTGGCTCCAATTTTTCTATTGAAGCCCCAGGACACTGTGTCTCATACCATTCTTCCGACTGAAGCCGATCAAACACTGTGGGCTTCTGCCTTCCCATGGAGGTTAGACACATTGTCTGGTTCCAGGCTTCCAGATTGGTCCCAAAGCACATGTCATGGTGCCAGTCTATCCTATCGGGGCTAAAACACACAGTGTTATTCCAGTCTCCCCCCACCTGGCTCGCTGTGTGATAATAGTCTTCATGTTAAGGCCCTGGCACTTTATGCGATAACGATCTTCCCATAAGACACATAGGGACTGTGGTCGATGGGCAGTCTTTTCAATGGGTCCATGTGCACACAGTTCTGTTTAAGAACAGGTCGGGAATTCCAACCCACAACCTGTCACCCAAAATCTCATGATCTGTGCCACAGTGAACGGTCTTAAGTTTATGAAGCTGTTGGTGATGTGATGTAATGCTCGCACGCGCGCGTATGTATCTCTCTCTCTTTCTTTCTTTCTCTCTCTCTCTCTCTCTCTCTCTCTCTCTCTCTCTCTCTCTCTCTCTCTCTCTCTCTCTGTGTGTGTGTGTGTGTGTGTGTGTGTGTGTGTGTGTGTGTGTGTGTGTGTGTGTGTGCTTGCTTGCTTGATAGCTTGATTGCAAGCACGCTTACATTTTTGAGAGTGCCTATACATACGCGCTCACAGATGCGTAAATCTGGGAGAATTTTCATGATTATCAAATCATACCCACAAGTGACATCACAGACAAGCGAAAAGAAAATCACTTTCGAAGAAACCGACCACGAAATCAGTCGGCTCTAAATGTTTACCCAAACACTTCCCCGTCACTCACACATACGTCTACACTCCCTCCCATCCTCCTCCCCCCACCCCCCCCCCCCCCCCGCATCCCCAATCCCGCTCCCCTCGACCTCACCCATCTCCTAACCCCACACTCCTCACCCGCTTCCGCTGTGGAGCTGCAGCTGCTGTGATTCCTTGGGGGGCATGTGAAGTGGGCCGGGCTAATCCGGGCCGTAATAAGGTGGATTCCCTTCTCTCATTTGTCTCCATCAGTGTGCAATCAGGATGCTCAACCAGCCGCAAGAAAGTGACTTAGCTCTTGAGCTGCGACAGCCGTTATGGGAGGGAGGGAGGGAGGGAGGGAGGGAGGGTGGCGGTTGAAAGAGGGAGGAACGGGACAGAGAGACAGGCGGAGGGGGGGGGGGAGGAGATGGGGAAGGGAGACGAGAGCGAGAGCGACACACACACACACACACACACACACACACACACCACACACACACACACATACAGAGAGAGAGAGAGAGAGAGAGAGAGAGAGAGAGAGAGAGAGAGAGAGAGAGAGAGACAGAGAGACAGACAGACACAGACAGACAGAAATTGCAAATTTTTTTTTTTTTTTAATTTTTTTTGCTGTCCCAACCTCTGGGCCACCTCAGAGGCAGTGCACCCACGCCGCTCATTCCGACACCCCGTCCACAGCCACAGCCCGGCTGGTCCCGCCGCAGCCCCGGCACCGCAATCCACAGGGAACAGTCAATGTCAAGTCGTCAATAGGCAACCCACCGGAGGAGACACTGCACTGCTGCCGAGTCACTTCGGTGGTGTTCAGTGGCGCTTGTTCTGATCTAACATACGCAGGACACCACCTACTAAGCCCCCTACTGACGACAATAATTGCTTAGTCGCGGAGCCGGCGTGAGTGAGCTCTCCCTCCGGAGGGCGCCACCATGTCCGTCCAGCGACAGCCCCCATGGACTCGCCGATACCGGTGACCCCGACGGAACCAAACCAAGACCACAGACGTGGAGAGGACATCGAAATTGAGGTCACCATGAGAGCAGGGCATGAAGGGCCACAGAACTTGAGACACATTTTTTTTTTTTTTTTAATGCTGATCGATGAGAATGAGGATGATTAAGATGATGCTACGGATTTCCATTTCGGTCTGAGACTACATGACAGGGCTGTACTCTACGCTTCCTTTCATAATATATCCCGGCGTCAACCAGGCCCGAGAGATACAGGCACCTGCAGTGTTGGTCAGGAAATTTGAGCAACACTCTCAGAAACGCATCCATTAAGTGGATGAAACTCGACTGTGTGGTCCCAATCTTCCAACTGCTTCGCAGCAAACTCAACTCTGTGTAGGAGCCGGTCGGGGCGGAAAAACCCACATGACTCTGATGGGATTCGAACCCACGACATCCCAGCCGGGAGTCCGCGACGCTAACCACTTCGCCACGGCGGCTGGTGAAATTGCAAATTTGATCTGAATGAAGAGTTTTGCTTTTTGTTTGTTCTGCAGGGATATTCCTGCTGATAGCGGGAAAGACTGTGTCCCGGGATTCTTTTCTTCAAACCTCAAAGCAAAAGCTTGGCCGTGTCTGTAGTTGTGCTGTCTTCACCTGTCAGCAGAACAGCAACGAGTGAGGCTGCGGGATGCACAAGGCAGTTGACTGAAGGTGGCGTTTTTTTTTTTTTTTGCCGGTGACCTCCGCAGTCATGAAATATGGGCTGATACGCCCAGAACACCTACAGGTAGCTCCCGTGGAGACTCTGCCATGTCGCATCCAGAGGCCATTACATAATGGCATATGCCAGGGAGCAATTATATCCCTTGACGTTTTAGTGGAATACCTTGTGTGTGCCTGCACCCTATGTTAACACAGCGTAGGCTTACAAGGGTGGTTGTAGGATTGCTCCCAGCTGATTTGTTCGGCAGGTGAGGACAGTACTTCTTCTCTGGGTCCCACCACGACCTTCGGGTGTATCTCTGCTTTTTCGTTTCTTGTATATATGGCGCGCGCGCGCGCGCGCGCGCGCGTGTTGTGTGTGTGTGTGTTTAAGAGAAAAAAACCCCCCAAAAAAAGCCCTCCGCAATCATTATTGTTCCAGAATGTGCCGCTGACCATTTTTCAAAGCCGCATTAACATTAAAACCGCGCTGAAAAGCGCGTAAAAAAATAAAGTTTTCTTCTGCAAATGGGTTGTGTTTATCTGAGAGATATATGCACGTAGAAGTAGGAGCAGCAAGTGTATATAGTAAGATGTAGGGTTACACAGGTTTGAACGAACGGTATGTCATAATTTTCGACGGAACCGAATTCTTCAAGATTGGGATTTCTGCTTTCAGCTGTCAGCGCAAGGGTGGATCGCTTGTATTTGTCTGGGCACACACGGATTTTCACTTCGTGATAATTAGCACGTGTGTGTGTGTGTGTGTGTGTGTGTGTGTGTGTGTGTGTGTGTGTGTGTGTGTGTGTGTGTGTGCGCGCGTGTGTGTGCGCGTGTGTGCGCACGCGCGCGTGCGCCCGTGGTCTGTGTGTGGGGAAACCTATTGAGAAACACAAATTCACATAAATTGTCCACTGAAGATATCTGTATGGAAAGACAAAGGCACCATGCCATGAACATGAATCGGGCTTCTTACAGACACAAGAATGCCAGTGCTGAAGCGATTATCATACTGCTGTCTCTCAAAAACGGAATTGTTTTTTCGAAAGGTAGTGCTAGACTGCACCTGACATTTTTCTTTCTGTTCGATTACGTCAGAGCAAACAGGGTTACCGACCTTACGTAGCTCCACGGGAATACGTTTTACAGGTAAATTGGTATGGACAGAACATTTCAGTATTAAGTCGACAACATAAATCAGAGAGAGAGAGAGAGAGAAGAGAGAGAGAGAGAGAGAGAGAGAGAGAGAGAGAGAGAGAGAGAGAGAGAGAGAGAGAGAATGTAACGTCAGCAGAAAAGATGGGGGGGAGGGGGGGGGGGGGGAGAGAGAAACCTCAAGGAACCTAAATGAAATAAAGAACAAAGAAATAAGAACCGAGCACTGGTTTAACGAAAGCTAGGGAAAAAGAAAATTGCACAAATGATGCAAATCCATTTGGGTGTTCAGTGAACTGTGTTTAGGCCATCAGTGTCGTATTGATTTCTGTCACCATCCCCGTAATATGTAAATGGATAAAATACAGGATGAGATTATTCTACAGTGATAGATTCTTTCTGTCTCTAATATCGCTCTGTGTGTCGGTTGAATGACAAAATCTGATTGTTT
>JADBJO010011359.1:25000-32500 GCA_016801955.1 Conus betulinus | reverse complement strand
TCTCTCTCTCTCTCTCTCTCTCTCTCTCTCTCTCTCTCTCTCTCTCTCTCTGTCATATGCGTGCGTGCGTGTGTGTGTCCGAATTCCTTACATGCTTTGTCATATTCATTTTACTGTCTGACTTTATACATGCTAATTATTGTACGTTTTAGTATATTTCCATTTCAAATTATTATATTTCATGCTGTACCCCCCCTCCTTTCCATCCCGTCTCTCTCTTTTTCATTGTTCTCGCCCCCCCCCCCCCCCCCCTCTCACCCCCCCCCCCCCCCCCACTATGATTAATCCCCTACGTATCACTATGCTTAATACCTTCTACGTATTTTCATGCCTTACAAAAAATCTTAATCTCGTGCTCTCTGCTCTCTCTCTCTCTCTCTCTCTCTCTCTCTCTCTCTCTCTCTCTTTCTCTCTCTCTCTCTCTCTCTCTCTCTCTCTCTCTCTCTCTGTCTCTCTCTCTCTCTGTGCGTGCGAGCGTGCGTGTATGTGTGTTCAAAAATATGTACGTACTTTGTCGTATTCATTTTATTGTCTGTTTTATACATGCTAATCTTCGTACGTTGTAGTACATTTACATATGTTCCCCCAGCCCACCTCACTCCCTACCCCCACTGTCTCCTTCCTCCTCATTATTGTTACTCTCATTTTTATTTCTATTTTTTGTTTGTTAATTATTATTCTTATTTTTTGTTTTATTTTTCATTTATCTTCTATTTTCATTTGATGTTCTTTTATGATTACACGACCGCTTTGCTTGCTTCTTTGCTTTTTATTTTATTTTATTTTTTTACATTAATTGATTTCACTGCATGTTGTAGTCCCTACTCAGGGCGAGGACTGGATGTAAAAAAACACGTTAGTGCTTATCTATTATCCTCGTAAATAAAGAATTTTGTCTTGTCATGTCTTGTCTTGTCTCTCTCACTCCACACGCCCATCCTTTTCCACCAAGCCTCACAAACTCGGTTCAGAACTGTTGGACATAAAATTGAAGAAGAGATCTACAAATGAAAGAACACGTTGTGAAGACAAAAAAGCAAAAATCAGAAAGAAACAGATAAGACAAAAACAAAGAAAAAGCACACGCAGGGAAGAATATTACATGGTTATTTCGACATCTTTCCAGTCTTTCAGGATCAATGGGTTCTGTCGGCACAGCAGGGTGAGACGATGGGAGACATGAATGTGAGTTTCCATTACATTTCGATTAAGACACGAGAAGAAAAAAGAAAGGACAGAAAGAATGATTAATGGAGATATTGGCAGATGAAAATAACGACGTCCAAGTGAATTGAAAATGTGGTTCAGTCAAGCTTTGATAATCATCTCTCTCTCTCTCTCTCTCTCTCTCTCTCTCTCTCTCTCTCTCTCTCTCTTCTCTCTCTGTCTGTCTGTCTCTCTCTGTCTCTCTCTCTCTCTCTCTCTCTCTCTCTCTCTCTCTCTCTCTGTCTCTGTCAAATTTCAATTCTTTTGTCTTTCGTCTCCCTTCATCTCTTTTTCTTTCTTTTGAGAATATGGATGGGATACTCGCGCGTGCTTATGTTCATGTTTGCAAGTGTTTCGTACAGGAGTGAGTGTGTGTGTGTGTGTGTGTGTGTGTGTGTGTGTGTGTGTGTGTGTGTGTGTGTGTGTGTGTGTGTGTGTGTGTACGTGCGCTTGCGTGCGTGCGTGCGTGCGTGCGTGCGTGCGTGCGTGCGTGTGTGTGTGTGTGTGTGTGTGTGTGTGTGCGTGCGTGTGTGTGTGTGTGTGTGTGTGTGTGTGTGTGTGTGTGTGTGTGTGTGTACGCGCTTGAGCGCGTGCGCGTGTGAATGCACGTGTATGCGTGTCTGAGTGTGTGCTTGTAAGCAGATGTGCGTTCATCCAAGTGCCTTTGTGTGCACAGATCCAACCATATGATATGTATGTTTGAAACCGTCATCAGACTGGTGTATTAGAATCGTCGTTCACTAACCCACCAATCCCACCCATCCCACACTTTTGTCCCCTTGCTACCCCCTCCCCCTCTAACGATGCAAAATCTCTGTGAATCTTTTTCTTTGCAAGTCAGTCTGTTCTCTTTTCCCCCTGCCGATGGGAATGAGGCACCAACACAGGAGACGGACTGCAGAAAGCACCAGGAGAGACATGGGAAGAGTCTGTGGGACATCACAATGCAGGCACCAACACAGGAAGAGGACTACAGAAAGCACCAGGAGAGACATGGGAAGAGTCTGTGGGACATCACAATGCAGGCACCAACACAGGAAGAGGACTACAGAAAGCACCAGGAGAGACATGGGAAGAGTCTGTGGGGACATCACAATGCAGGCACCAACACAGGAAGAGGACTAGGACTACAGAAAGCACCAGGAGAGACACGGGAAGTCTGCGGGGACACCACGATGCAGGCACCACAGGAGGAAGAACTATCCAAAGCTCATCAGAACAGTGCCTCAGCCTATTCTCCACCCAATGCACTCCATTCCAGGGTGACGTCACACGTCTCCAGCCTCTGCCTTCCTTTCCACATCCCCCCCCCCCCCCACCCAGGAAGAGGACTACAGAAAGCGCCCTCACCCCTGCCCCTCGGCAGAACCAGGAGAGACACGGAGGGAACCATTAAGGACGACACAATACAGGCAGTTCCCGAGGGAACCTCCCACATGTCCTCTCTGTCGCCTCAACAATAAGCAGGTGGTGACGGCATGCGGTGCCAGTGTGTAAGACATGCAGGTTGGTGGGAGGTACCGCCTTGAGTTGTGTGATCGCTGCGCTACTTTTATCAACCAGCCTGATGACCGGAAGCAGTGGTCCGTGTGTTTACTGTGATTAGCCGATCGTCTGGAGGATGGAGGGGGGGTATCTTTGCATCAAATTATCTTTTTATGCATTCCTGTTAAATACTATATTGATGTCATAGCATTTGGGGTGTGTATGCACTATGCATGCACTTTGTGTAACACTTTTAAAGCTTTGACGTTCATTTGCTTTTAGTTCATGCGTTATAAGGACTGAGTGAAGACATGATGAGAAAGTTCAAACAGACCGCTTTGTTACCAAAAAAAACAGCCAACGGCATTAAGTAACCATTAATTTGCCTCTCTCTGTTTCTGTCTCTGTCTCTATCTGTCTGTCTGTCTCCAAACTAAACGTAAACAAACGCACACAGTGCAGAATAATGTTCATTTCATACACAGTGCAAAACATGTTGCATTATCGTTCCTTTGCACTTAGGTTTAACTGCTTGTTTTTCTGACTTAAAATGCACGTTAAATGAAAGATAAACCTAGTATAATTTGAAGTCAGATATCATGGTAATTATTATCCCCAAACACTTGTGGATGCCAATGAGAGTTTGCAGTGATATTCATTTGGCTTCTGTGTCTTGAGCATGTTAGTAAGACACCATAAAATCAAATGTGACCGAAACAGGTCGACTTCAGTTTGCAGAAATGTTAAATGTGACCACAAACTGCTTTGCATATCACAATTTGTAGTACTGCTCTCTCTCTCTCTCTCTCTCTCTCTCTCTCTCTCTCTCTCTCTCTCTCTCTCTCTCTCCTCTCCACTCTGTGTGTGTGTATATGTGTATATATATATATATATATATATATGTGTGTATATGTGTGTGTGTGTGTGTGTGTTTGTGTGTGTGTGTGTGTGTGTGTGTGTGTGAAAGAGTGAGTGAGTGAGTGAGTAGTCAAGATTACATACAATTAAAACAAAACAAAAACATTGAAAGAAAGGAGCGACAAAACAACAACAACAAACAACAAGTAACATACACAACTAAGATCTACTCCAATAATAAAGAAGAATTCCTTGACGTTTGGTCATTTATACTAGCAATAATAAAAGAGAAAAATTTCGGGAAAATGTCTGTTTGTTCAGGTGAATACAATGTTTTGTGTCTTATAGTAGCAATATTGCAAATTGTATTTGAAATTTCTGCCTTGACTGTCTTTATGGATTTATTCATGTATATCTGAACGGAAAAATAAAGAAAGTACGTCTTGAATGCACACACACACACACACACACACACACACACACACACACACACACACACACACACACACACAGAGAGAGAGAGAGAGAGAGAGAGAGAGAGAGAGAGAGAGAGAGAGAGAGAGGAGAGAGAGAGAGAGAGAGAGAGGAGGAGATATAAACGCATAAACAAACAGAAACTGGAAACCTCAGTTATGAAAGTTGGGGACAATTTATGGAAATGTTACAAATCCGTTTGGGTGTTTAGTGAGCTGGGTTTGGGCCATCCGCGCATCATGTGAATGGACACAATATAGGATATGATACTGCATTTCCCCCATGTCTGCCCTATCTGTCTGTGTATTCGTTTGTTGTGGTTGTTGCTCTTTCTTTGTTACGTATGTGCACATTCTCAGGTACAACCTGCAGACACACAACAAATATTCATCTCCCTTCTTAGAGGGAGGGAGGGATGGAGACACAGACAGACAGACAGAGACAATGGAAGGACGAAATAGTATGAAAAAAAACAAACAAACAGGAAAAGCCTCGAGGAGAAATTCACACAAATAAACACGAACTGGACGCCGATGTAATGAAAAGCTGAGAAAATGTATAGAAATGTTACAACTCCATTTGGGTGTTCAGTGAACTGTGGTTTGGTCATCAGAGAGGAATCGATGTCTGTCGCCATCCGTGCATTATGTGAATGGACAAAAATACAGGATCAGATTACATCACGATTTTCCCTTTCTACAATATCTGTCAGTGTGTTCGTTTAAATGAAAAGAATATTTCTTTTTATTTTGTTGCTGTGGCTGTTACGTTTTTGTTAACATGTGTGCACACTCTCAGATACGATCTGTTGACACAAAAGAAACAAAACAAACACTCTTCCCAACTCTTAGAGAGAGAGAGAGAGAGAGAGAGAGAGAGAGAGGAGAGAGAGAGAGAGAGAGAGAGAGAGACATATCGACAGACAGACAGACAGACAAAACAGATAGACAGACAGACAGAGACACACACAGGGATCTACGCAGAGAGAATGGCGAGGGGTGGGGGGGGGGGGGGTGGGGGGGTTCAGTAAGGATTAAATTCGGTCGGTGAAAGATGAAATAGATGAAGAAACAAAAGACAGGCAGTCGTTATATAGTTTAAATCAAGAACTATATAAATGCTTTCACCCTAGCAACTATACTTGGAGGAGGCAAATGTGGAGATTTTAAACTAATTTAGTCTTTGGCATCAGTTGATGGAGCAAAAAAAAAAAATTAATGAATGAAAGAAAGAAGAAACGGAAGACAAAAGAAGGAAGGAGGAAGTGGGAAAGCTACAAAAGAGGCTGGAGAAAAAAAAATAAAGAGAACTAAAATAACGGAAAATAAGACAGCATTAAAAAAAAAGTTAGCAGCTTCCCTATATGAGCAGAGATCTGAATCGAGAGATTATTGTAATTACGTACGAATGACCGTAAAGCAAAAGTGATCGTTGAAAATATGATTGGAAATCTTAGATTTGAAATATTTGGCGTCAGTTTAATCCAGAATGTCTCTTCTTCACGTAAAAAAGCAATCCTTTTCAGCAAGTAGGACAGGCTGATATCAGATTCTATTGATTCCTTTTGTAATTAACATCGATACTCAATTTGGATATAAACTCAAAACAGATCATTTTGCTGTTTTACTCAAGTTGAAATACAATCAGTTTACGAAGCACAATACCATTTAAAGGACTGATTCATCTCTCGTAAAGGGTAGAACAGATAAATAATGATATTGAACTGCTAAGAATAGCCATGGAATAACGCGAGTGCTAACGAGTTAACTTGATGAAAAGCTGCAATTTTCCATTCCTCACACCATTTAAATTTTTTTTTTTTTTTAATCTCGATCTCGATTGTGTTAAAGAAATAGGATTGAAAACAATTTTATATGATATGAAAAAAAGTCAGAGGAAAAGCCTTTAGAAAAGAGTATTTGTAGAACTAGATACAAGAAGGTGAGAAGAAAAACGACGACATGAAAAAAATGGAAAGCGTTTCCTTAGCTTTACTTCCTCCTGTTTTGCTCTTCATTATCGACAGTAGCTCTGTTTATTTCTAGACCTAGTTCTTTTTCTTTTCACGGTCCGGTTTCTTGGAATAAACTCCCAATATCTTTGCGTAGTTCAGACTCTCTGCCTTCCTTCAAGGCATCTCTTAAACCCCTCCCCCCCACCCCCCCCCCCCCCATCAATAGCAGTTCTTTCTTTCCCCCTCTCTTGCCTATCAAATTGATTCTGCGACTAATGAGTGTGTGTGTGTGTGTGTGTGTGTGTGTGTGTGTGTGTGTGTGTGTGTGTGTGTGTGTGTGTGTGTGTGTGTGTGTGTGTGAATATGCACCCTTGTTCTTAGGTGCATGATACGTAATGCATTATTCATCTTCTTATTGGTTTCATTTACGTTTTCTTTAACCTTTTATGTATTTGTAAGCGCTTAAGGCTTATGAAGTAAGATTAACCGCCATAAAAGTCATTATTATTACTATTATTATTATTATTATTATCATCATCGTCATCATTATTATTGTTATTAGTCTTTGTGTCCTGAGAGCACAGAGGTTTTAACAACATCTGTCCAAACGAGATATAACGCTCCGCATGCAGGTGTCCCCCACTTGTCTGCCCACGTGTGGGGGTCCACAGCGAACTCTTCCTCATCCTAGACGGTCATCATCACCGACATGCATAGGTCAGCCTGTCAGTTTTGTTGCTCATATATGATGTGCAAGAACTTGTTGTGAATATTTTTCATCCTGAGTGCAGAAGCAGGACCCTAGAGCAGGGCAATTGTCATAGATCTGTCTGCCTGTCTGCCTGACTGTAAGTAAGATAGCTGCAAAACAGCTGAGGTCTTGCTCCACTTGTACATGGCGGTCAGTGAAGTCACTGCACACAGTAGGAGGTGTTGAGTGCAGGTGTAATAAGACTGCGTTGAGATCTCTGGGATCTAGTACGATCCAAAGACTTGGGGGATCTGTGGGTGCTAATCTGACCCAGCAACTTTAATCCCCCCCCCCCACCCCCCATCTCTAAAAAAAATAAAATAATAAAAGAAATCTTACAAATTAGATTCAAAACTATCGGACATACATTTTTAGTCGGGTGCAAGATGCAACCACTCTACTTCCAAAAACCAGTCCCCGGAGGATGAGAAAAGGCATGTGACCAGTCTCACCCTCCACATCACACACCCACATTTACCTGAAGTAACTCCCGACTGATCTCCCTCTTATAACAACGTCACTCATCTCCTTCAAAACTTCTTTTAAGTGTCCCAAACGACAGAAGATATCAATCAGAATAGCATATTCCTTCTAGATTTGATTTGAGAGAGAGAGAGAGAGAGAGAGAGAGAGAGAGAGAGAGAGAGAGAGAGAGAGAGAGAGAGAGAGAGTGGTTTTGTGGATTTGTGATTTTGGATCTAGCCCCCTACCCTCTTTGGAAACACATGGTTTAGGAAATAGTCGAGAAAAACAACCCACTATCAGATTCAGT
>JADBJO010011359.1:0-20000 GCA_016801955.1 Conus betulinus | reverse complement strand
AGGAGAAGAAACAGAAGAGATGTGTAAAAAAATGGAAGAGACAGCAGTTGAAAAAAGGGTTTGAAGCCACTTTTGTATGAAAATAAATAATTGCAGGCGTATGAATAAGCATAAAGCAAGAGAGGTTGTTGAAAGCATTACTGGAAATTTAGATGTGAAATATTTGGCGTCAGTTAAACTCGGAATGTCCCCAAAACACGTCGAGAAGAAGAAATCCTTTTCTTCACACTAGACGGGCTGATTTCAGATTCTGTCATTTCTTTTGCAAATAACATTAATATTCAATTTGGATATAAACTGAGAACATATTGTCCTGCCGTTTCACTCAGGTTAAAATCAAATAAAGTTATAAAGCATAATACCTCTTGGAAGCTGGATTCATCTCATCTCTGGTAAACGGCAAAACAGATTCAGATGAAATAAATGATGACATCGGACTGTTGAAAAAGCGTATTTTGTAACACGAGTGGATTTACGTGACAAAAGCCCCCATTCTCCATGTCACCTTTCTCGATTTTTTTTTTTTTTGTGTGTGTGTGTGAAAGCAAATCAGATCCAAAAAAAAAAAAAATATGACGAAAAAAAGCAAGCAAACAAACAAGACGAAAATGAAAGCAGTTCGAAAATACTGTTTGTAGACAGAACGTTCAGAAGAAAAATGATGACATCGGATCTTTAATAAGATTGAATAAAACAAAACAAATACTGAAGAAGAACGAGCAGGAGTATAATTTAAATCAAGAGATGACTAGCGAAAAGGGAGACAAGCAGCAGTCATCATTGCAAACGCTTGAAGCTAAATAACGTCACTAAGAATACGGCCGATCTCATTGATCAAAAATGATAATATCATGAACCAAAAAGAACATCCTTCGATAAATAAAAAAGTCTGTATCAATTCTACGACCTTGAATATGAAAAAAAAAAAAAAAAACTAGCAGCTACATTTTATACCAAACAAGTGGGATAACTCTTACTCCGCTGATGAAATAAATACACGCCCATAATCCCTATGGAATACTGCTTCCGGCATTCATCGCTTAGCAAAAACGACAGCATACTGCACACAGAACAATCAAACAGGTGTTTCCAGATCACGACGTCCCAAACTTGCCTATATACCCAGTGCCTGACATATCGACACAACAACTGGAGAATGCACGAACACAAATTAACATTTATTCCAGACTGGTACAACCTTTTTCCATCTCGAATACAGTCAAACAAACATAAGGACGAACGAAAACGCACACAGGTAACCTAGCTTTGATTGGTATGAAAGGAAATCTTAAGTGAGGCAGGGAACAGTAAACAGTAAGTAACAAACAAGTAGGGTAACTCTTGCTCCCGTGATGAAATAGATATAAGCCCATAATTCCAAACGAATGATACTTCCGATACCGCATCACCTAGCAGAAATGACAAAACAGACTGGAGGCTTATCACAGCCATTGCAGAGAAAAAAAAGGTCCAACAACGCTGATCCCTCAAAGTCAGTCAAAGACTTTAATCCGGAAAATCCCTAGGGGTACATGGATACAAACACATTCCGTAAACAACACACATTTCCATATAAAAAAAGAGGAATAAAGTAACTGAACAACGACACTTTCATGCACATACATACTCACACAACCTCTAATGGGAAGGTTTCTTTGCAATGATGACAGAATCGTACACAAACAAACAAAAATTACAAACACTTACACCAACCATGGCAACACTCAGTGATAATAACAATGAACACAACTTACAACATCAACGACATCTAAAATGGAGATTTATGGAAATTAAATACTTGGAAACACATAGAAATTTATACACTATGCATGATTATGTATCATTGCCTCCAGTATAATTCAACCAATGACAAACATTCAGTTACCTGTATTTTGCCCGTAACCTTCATGGGAATTGTTAAAACTGCCCCTACAACCATACATGTTGGAGTTGAAGTGTGTAGTGTTCGTATCAAGTTTATCAGCCAAGTTACTCATATATGGGCATCCGAACCATGCAGAAAAATGATTAAAAAAATGGATGCTTAAAAATCTGACTGCACGTAGATAGGGATGATAATTTTCTTCTTTTTTTTTCTCAATGTTGCAGGCAGGTCTGTTATGGTCTAATCGACACCGCCACACCTTAACGTGAGAGTGGGAGTAAAGATGAGAGCGTAAAGAAGCGCAATGTTCAGTTCAACGACACTGTCTCTTTCTGTATTACCGATCAAAACGGGCTCTGTCTGTTTATGCAGTGGGTATGATAAGGGCATAAACAACCAGCCAGCCACACAACTGGAAACGACACACTCAATGCATGACTTTGAGTGACGTTCACCTGCACTAGCCTAAATGCAAGAAACAATGGTTCATTAATTCCCCCCCCCCCCCCCCCCCCCCCCCCCACACCACACACCACCCCCACCTTTCCACCTCACAAAGGTCTTCTGGAACAGAAACATTGCTACGAAGAAAGAGAAAGAGAAGAAAGAAAACAGCAGATTTGGTTCAGACGATCTGAACTACGTAATATCATAAACGATTTCAAAATATTGAAAGTACGTTTTATGTATACAAGAATAGTTCGTCGAATGTTTTTCAAAATTAACTTATTGTGTTAAATCCTCAATTCACCTGTCCGTACTTAAATTAATTTAGATCGAATTTATACCAGCTAAATGTGTTCGTCGACATGCCTGTTAAAGTTAATTAATGATGATTCTTAATCGAAAAATGAACATTAAGTCAAGCTCTTTGCCATCTACATGTACAAAACGCTTAGACTTTGACATACACTTAGTAATAGAATATCTAATCGAAATCCTCATACTGAACACTAATCAAACTACTACTTACTTTGTGTAATGTTTTTGTTCCCTTCAAATGAAGCCAAGGCATTTTCAATAACCTCTCTCTCTCTCTCTCTCTCTCTGTTTCAGTGTCTGTCTCTTTAGTGTCAGTCTGTTTGTCCGTCTGTCTGTCTCTATCTCCCCCCCCCCCCCCCAAAGTCCCTCTCTGCCTGTCTTTTTGACTGTCTGCCTCTCTCCCTGTGTGTGTGTGTGTGTGTGTGTGTGTGTGTGTGTGTCTGACTATTTCAGTCATAATCTCTGTAACAGTCTCTGTATATGAGTCTCAGGGTCTCACTGTCTCTGTCTGTCTGTTTATCTCTCTCTGTACTTCACAAAAGTGATAGTCCATCAATCCACGGATACTGATGTGCTGATACATGAATCAGATTCTCTTGTACTGGAATTTCCTTGGCTATGTCTGGTGAAAACGAACGTGTGTTCTGATATGTAGAACAGAACAACAGAATCATGCTGGTTGAAATTCGTGCAATACTCGTGGAGAGAAACAAATTGACAGTCAACAAGACTCCGAGATAAAAGCACGTGCAACACGGAAGATAAAGACACCGCACGGCCTGAGCAACTTGTACCTGTGACGACCTTGTACCTTGTACCTGACACACACACACACACACACACTCACAAAAACACACACACACACACACGCGCGCGCGCGCGCGCGCGCGCGCGTTCAAATATCTACAAAAAACGCAGTCCCTTAACATTGTTCGGTTTAAACCATGACTAGGAACAACATGGTCTGAAGTGACGAGGAGTAGGGGGTGGGGGTGGGGATGGAGGTCAAAAACAGAAATGAAAGGTACTATTCACACAAGTCCAGTGTACAGAGAAATAATCACTGGGTCCTTGCTCTGTGTTCGTGTTACTCCCCCCCCCCCCCCCCCCCCCTTTTTTTTTTTTTTTTTTTTTTTTTACGCTGTCTTATTTTGTGAGCCATACACCACACCGCTCATTCCGGCTTGACGTCCACAGCCACAGCCTGGCCCGTCTGGCCACAGCTGTGGCACCGGCAATCCACAGGGATCAGTCATGGCCAAATCGTCACAAGACAGCCCACCAAAGAGACACTGTACTGCTGCCTAGTCACTTCGGTGGTGTTTAGTGGCGCCTGTTCTGATCCAACATACGCAAAACACCACCACCCACTAAACCCAATTCTGACGACGATACTTGCTCTGTCGCGGAGCCAGCGTGAATGAGCTCTCCCTGTGGAGGGCATCGTCACGTCCGTCCAACGACAGTCCCCCATGAATCTGCCGATACCGATGATCCGGACAGAACCAAGCAACGGGTATAGACTGGATAGGCGAGTTGAATCGAAACTGGGCATGAAGGGCCACAGAGACATTCTTTTAATGATGATCGATGAGGATGAGATTGATGAGAATGCTATGGATTTCCATTCAGGGCTCTACGCTTATTTTCATAACCTATCCCCCGTCAAACAGGGCTGGAAGATACACACACTGACAGTGGTGGTCAGCAACACTCACAGAGACTCAAACGTTAAGTGAATGAAACTCGAATGTGTGGTCCTAGTCTTCCCAACGTTTCATTACAACAAATTATCCTTATATTTCAAGAAATGATTGCTTTATAAAACGTTATGATTCATAAGCATTTACACCAAAGTATTAACGACCAGAAAAAGAATTGAAATAAGCTTGCGAAACGGATCTCCGAACGGCTATTTGATTCACTCACGTACGAAATAAATAGATTCATCCACTTGGCTAAGTTTCATCTTTTATTCCGATCTGGTTCAAGCAGTTCAATTCATTTGGTTTATAGCCCAGTTGAGTGCGGAATGCCGTGTCAAAGCAGTGATCTCGTCAAGCTCTATTCCCTACACATATTAAAACATCTCCAGAACTCTTTAAAACAATTTTTGTCATAAACAACGTAGAAATTCGCTTGAAAACATTCCTTCCCTCAAATCCTAGATCAGATGAAAATTGTTGATTTCTTTCACTCCAGGCTTTGTTAAGATCATTTCTGTAGCGTTTTCATAACTTACTGAGAATTACACAATGACACAAATATGAAAAGATATGGATGAAAGCATAACTCCCATGGCGACACGCTACGATGGAAATGTCTTAAATTTCTGTTCGAATTCTCCAATACGCACCCGCTGAAAACTTTCTTGCCGCTCCACTCCACTTATGTAATGGCTTAGTACTAGATTATCTCCAATCGTACAAAAAGAAATCCATGGTGCCAAACGTGATTTCTAAACTGCTGTGACACGTAAAGAAGAGGACACAAGAATCTAAGAATTGCGTTCTGGAAAGCACAAGCCCTTTTAAAGATCGAGAACTCCTCTAACTTTATCTAAACTCAAACTCAAATTCCATGGCATTGCTCCCAAATGTAAAATATTCAGAACTGTCCATCTCAGTGGACCTGTTGTTAGCTTCGGACCCGATTTCTCACAGAAGAGTGATTGAATAAATACGCCTTCGTCTCCCTCCTCGCGACCCATATCTTATGAAAACAATTTTGCAAACAGAGCTGCTTGGGGAAAAAAAAAAACATAGAAACAAAGAAACAACAAAAACAGCACAGCAACAACAACAACGATGACAAGAGGGGATGGAGAGGAAAAGATAAAGCATGCCTTTCCATTCCAAATAGAGTTATCTTCCCTCAGGTTATGGGTCCCGCGAACAGATCTACAGAATCAAATATTTGATTTGAAGCGCGCACACTACTCGGCTGTCTGTGTTACTGCCGCACAGTTTCACACCACCGTTCGGCATTTTTTTTTTTCTCTCTGATTGAACTGTTAAGCTGACAAATGGTGCCAAATGACGTTAGCCGTGCCCCAACAAACGCATGTGTCCCATGAAAACGGCGGGGTCACTCTCGCTGAACGCCAATTTTAAAGCAAATTACCTCCCTTGGACATTTCCGAGCATTGTGTAACCTGGACTTGTATCAAATTTTCAAAGTTCGTGAACATGAAAACGTCATGTAAATCACATTGAAAAAGGAAGTCCATGTATTGTTCATTGAAAAAGTTATATCATTCGCACAAATTGTCAACAAATGTCGTATCTCGTCGTCATGTCAGGAAGAGTTAACAGAGAATCTGCCCTTTGCTTGGGATTCTCACCAAAATGGACACATTTCGTGATGGCGCTTTGTTCCGGATTTCCACAAATTTTTCGTCGTTGAGTGCTAGCAGTGTCATCGTGCCGACAAACGAACAGACAAAGTAAGAGACTCAGGTAGCGACATAAGTTTGGCGGAGCTGAAACGGAAGAGAGTGGGGTTGGAGGTGGGGAAAGTGTGTTTTGTTGTTTGTGTGTGTGTGTGTGTGGTGTGGTGTGTGTGGTGTGTGTGTGTGTGTGTGCACGCGCGCGCAATCACGTGCGCGCTTGTGTTATGTGTGGGTGAAAGTATATATATAGTACCCCTATCCCTCCCCCACCTCCGCCCATCGTATTCACTCACCTCCACCAGTCATTCCCTCTCTCTCCTTCACCTGAACAGTAGACTTGGATATCACAAAGGAAATCTGTTGTGAAAAGCTCTATTTGACTGGAAGACAGGGTGGGCAGAACGACACTTAGACCCTGAGAATGGACCGCCCCTGAAAGTAGTCCACGACCCAGCGAAAACGACGTAGTTCTGTCGGGGGTTAAGATTGCACGGGGTCTCAGTTGTCTGTGTGTGACGGGTTTTTCGTGTGGGGGGGCGGAGTCTTGACTGGGGCGCTATTTCCCGCGGGGTCATGCTCTGGCTCTGTGGGCCAGTCAGCAAGGTCGGGTTTGTCCCACAAACGTTAGGTGGGGTCGGTGGGTGTCGGGCCGCGCGATAAAACAGGCGGGGCAGCAGTGCCGCCTGGGAATAACGCCGCGTAGTAAGAAAGGCGATGACGCCCGGGCAGAGGTTCTACAGTTGTTATACTAACGAGCTGGTGGCCGAAAATGCTTTCGGGAGGGAAGGGGTCGGACAAAGGTAGAAAACTGCTCGGGGTGTAACTAGACCCGTGGAGTAGATAGAGCGCGAAAGGTGCCACAGGCAGTGCGGTAGTGAAAGGGATCAGTAAAGGAGGGCGGAAAAAACAAAGGTCAACAAGATCCGAGTGGGGGTTGGGGTGAGCGATGCAGGGGAAGATGAAACAATTACAGAATCCGAGCGGGGGACATGTTTGGGGGGTCTGGGTCGTCTGCGGTGGGGGTATAGAGAGAAAAAGAGCTGGGTGTCCGGGGGGGGGTAGAAAGTGGGGGGGGGGGGGGGGGCCCCGGTGTTGTGTGCGGCCACAGTTAAGCGCTTGAGGACGTGACGCAAGGGGAGGCCGGCGCGGCCGACAAACACAAGGAACTCGCAATAGCCCTCATGGTTGAGGAAGCACTAAGTCTCTGTGGCAGGTCAAAGGTAAGGGGGTGGGGAGTACGGCAGGTGAGTTGGTTGGGTGGGGTGGTGTTGGGTTGGGGGTTGGTGGGGTGTTGTTGGGGGTGGGTTTTGGGTGGGGGGGGTGGGTGGTGTGGTGGGTTTGTGGGTGTTGGGGGGTTGGCCGGCGCAGCGCACCGCATTTAGTGTGGGGTGTGTGTGTTGGTTGGGTTGGGGTGGGTGTTGGTGGGCCGTGTGGGTTTCACTCGTGCGCTTCGGGGGTGCGGTGAAGCCTAGTGGGTGGGTGGAGACAAAGTGGGCGGAGACGGCGTGCAGCGGTGGGGGGTGTGCGTAGACGGTGCGTCGCGGGTCTGGTCGCCGTGCGGCTGTCGCGGGGGGGCCCGGGCGCGGGGCCCGCCGGCACCCTGCAGTCGTGGCGGCACGTGAGTCGGTGCGGGGCCGGGGGGGGGGACGTGCCGGCGTCGGGGGCCATGGGGGCGGGGGGGGCGGCGTCGAGTGAGGTGCGGCCGGGCCGTGCCCCCCGCACGCCGCCCCGGGGGGCGGGCCCCCCCACCGGGCCCCCCCCCACACACACACGCGCAGGCACTAGTCATACCCGCTCTCTTCGGGCCCAGCTGCAAGGAGTAAGTACCATAGATGAGAAGCTCGGTGGAGGCCGGGACGCGCACGGAGGGCAACAACCCTGGAGAGCCGTTGAGTGACGCCGAGACCTTAGCGAGTCCCGAACACCCAGGGCCAACCGTGGACTCAGCAGGGGGTCTTATCGGGGTGCGGTGGTGGGATGTGAGGGGCAAACAACTTGTGGGTGGACGGGCCCAGCAATTCGTATTCGAATCGGGTCTCCGGCCGGGGGGATGACAGCTGCAGGGGGGGGTTTGGGTGTGTGTGGGGGTGGTGTTGCGCGGGGAACATGGTGCTAACTGATGCGGGGCGGCATGGAGACGCGCGGCTTGGACCTCTAGGGCCGTTCTTCGTCATCCTCTTCGTGTCTTCCAAGCAAGCTTGTTGCGGGGGGCTAAGGGTAAAGCGCTTGTGGCGGGGGCTGGCGCACAAGTCCAAAATGAAGCGGCAACGGTTGGCAGCCAGGAGAGTGAATCGTGGAGGCGAGCTGAACCCGCGTGTGGCAGAATTTATTTATTGGTGGTCACTGGGAGGTATAGCAGCATGATTTGTGTATATGACGGAGGGGCAGGTGCTGGTTGAGGGTGAATCATTAAAATAAATAGTGGCGAACAAGGTGGGTGGGTGTGTGTTGGTGGTGGTGGGGTGTGGGTGGGAAGATTGTGGGTTGGGGTGGGTGGGCGGTCGGGCTGTGCGTGCGTGCGCGCGCCCGCGCGCGCGCGTGGGTGTGGACTGTGTATTGGGGAGTTGGTGTTGGGTGTGGGGGTGTGTGGTTGGGGTGGGGGTGGGTGGGGGGGTGTGTGTGTGCGGGGCGGTGAGCGCGCGCGCTCTCGTCCCTCTACTGTCACCGTGTGGGGAGGGGCATACATGGGCGGGGTACGGGGTGGTGTGTGTGTGGTGTGTGTGTGTGTGGGGGGTTGTGGGGTGTGTTTGGGGGTGTGCGGTGTTGGCGCGTGCGGCGCGGGGGAGGGCTGTTCGGGTGCTGGGCGGTGTTGGGGTGGGTATGGTTGTGGTGTGGGGGGTGGTGGGTGTGGGGTGTGTTTTGTGTGGTGTGTGGCATTCTGAGCAGTAGGTGACCGAAGTGGGCTGGGTTGGGAGGTAGGGCCGGAGGGTGGTGCAGGTACAGACGGGTGAACCAACGACGGTCGGAAAGCATACAAGGGACGGGAAGCGCACACGAGACGGGAAAGTAAGTAAAGAGTGGGCAGGACCCAGGGAGGCAGCCGCATCGCGAGGGAGTAGTTGCCGTGAAGCGACTGCCAAGATGTTGCCCCATGTGGCCAACGAATTGTACGGAGAACCTTCTAGGTGCGTGTCTTGTGCCTGACGGCCACGCACGTGTGGGTCAGCCGGGGTACTTTGCCCCCCCCGCCGGCCACGCCGGCCGGGAAACGATCCTGCCGGGGGGGGAAGGCCAAATTCGAGGTTCGTTCGGAGAGGTCACAGTCGGCGGCGTCTAGCCACCGCTCGTCGGGGACGCGGGGTCCCCAAGCTGAGTCTAACAGGAGGTGGTCGACAGAGGGCCCGGGTCTCTCGCGGCATTCTGGGCTTCTGTGTCGCGCCGGGGGTTGGCGCTTGGGTGCGTGCGGTCCCTGCTGAGGGATTGTTAGAGGAACCACAATAAGGGAGGGAAGCTCAAATCGGGCGATACTAAACCCAAAGCTAGAATAAGAAATAAGGAAGACTTAGAGAGCGCCGAGGCTCGGCTAGAGACCAATCTCGAACCTGTAACATCACAAGCTCGGTTACACCAACGGCGGCTACCTGGGTGAAGTCCGAACGGCAGAGCTCCATGCGCGCGACAGTCGTCGGTTCCCGTGTCAACCCCGTCATGTACGTTGGCTATATCGATCACGGTCTCATGGTCCGACTTCCTTCAGTCTTTGCCAGTTCGCACTCATGCATGCGAAGGTGTAACGTCAGCGCCTACCAACGGAACGGGTCCAAAACGAGCACTCTCTTCCGACTGAGGGAATATGTGATGGATTTACTGTTGCGTTTCACACACGAACGGGTCGGTTTAATAGTGCTCATCGAATGTGACTGTAGGGGAAATGGAGTCATGATATGATTCCAAGTGGGGTTACGGTCCCGGGAGAAAATCTCCCCTGTACTCGAAACGCACGCCCCGGCGGAGGTTCGAAACCCGCAACCCCCCGATCACCAAAGATGTACGAATTCTCCTTGTTCGCGTTCTGAAAGTGAGTGAAGTTATTGTCCTTCGCTCTCCCCTCCTTTTTTGTTTTCGCACATATACTGACGTCGTTTTTTTTTTTTTTTTTTTTCTACATGACCTGTCAATGGGTTATGAGGGTGTTTATAGTGTGTGGGTAAGGGTGGCGTAGGAAAGAGAGGGGGGCTGACGGAGGTGGGTGGGATGGGGGGCCAGTGTGGGTAATTTTTGTGTTTGGGTGGTATTTCTCGCGCAGTCCTCCAGCGTTTTGGGCCTATTGGGGCGGGGTGGTGAAATGTTTGGTTGTGCAGGGCCAAGCGGTTTCTTTTTCGGGTCATAAGGGTCCCGCCAGGTAATAAGGTTGGGTCAAACTGGCTCAGTTCTTCCGTCTATCGCGCTGCAATTAAGTATAAGCGCTTTTATCAGGGCATGACGATAGCTTCTTGCGTTCACGCTACTGGCTGTTTGTTCTACGGCTCGCCTACTTTTACACGTGTAGTGTGTGGGGCACCGGAGCCAGATCCGGTCTCTTCGTGATGGCGATGTGTCTTGGGGCACAAGATTTATGTCAACCAGCGGCCGCCCGATGTCCCTTGAGTGTCCGAGTTCGCCTCTGCTTTTCGCTGTGTGACAATGCGTGTAGAGTCCTGCTTCAGCCTCCTACTGGCCGTTTCTGGTGGTTTTTTTGGTTTTCGGGGGGGGTTTTTTTTTTTCTCTTTTCACGGGGGGGGGGCGTACCTTGTTTAGAGCGGGGAGGGTGGACACTGGGGGGGGTTGTTTGCTCTGTCTTCTCAGGCTTAAGGAACAAAATAGGATGGGAAAGTTGCTGGGCGGTTGGGGTTTTTTTTCAACCCGTTTGTGTGTGGTGTTTGTGTGTGTGTTTTTTGGTGTGGTGTTGGGTGGGGTTGTGTGTGGTGTTCAGGGCCAGTTGCCAATTTTCACTTTCGTTTTGCGTATACTTTTTCAGGCGGTTCCTATTTGGCTTTGTTTTGTGCTTTCCTTCTCCGTTTCCACTAAGGCGGGGTAGTCGTCAGGGGGAGGTCATTTTTACGTTGTTCCTTATTTTCTTCGAATAGTTTACTGTTGTGCAGCGGTTAATGTGTCACCCGTTTGTGTTCTTTCTCTATTTGTTTTTTTTCTGAGTTAGGGTCTTCAGGGTCCGTACTACTTTCTACTTGGACGGTTCATTGCCTTTATTTTTGTCAAGGGGTCCAGGGGGGGGAGAAAGAGGGGTGTATCCTAGAACTTAGGTTGCGAGGTCGCTGTTCCATCCTACTAGTTTGGGAGGGCACGTATTTGCAGTCAGTGGAGAAGGATTCTTCGTCCCGTCTGCCTACCTTTAATGTATTAGCACGCAATCGTCTCAGTCAGGGTTCTAATGGAGTCTGGCTTCTCCGACCGGGGGTTGATTAGGGGCACCAGGGGTCGTCGGGGGTCAGGCGACGTAGGCTGCTTATCTCCTACCTTTTTAGCATGTATCGGCAGAGTCAGTGCAAGGTAGGCTCTGCGCCGACTTTTGGAAGGGGGATAGAGCGGTCAGCGCAGGTGGCTAAGGAGTCTGTGTTCCTCCCTACTTTTGTGACGGCACGCAGCGTCAGTCAGGCTAATGATCTACGTGCTCCTACGTGGAACCGGCAGGGGGCCGGTCGCGGCGGGCGGTGGGGCTCGCGTCTACGACTGTACTGCAGGACCAGCTGGCTGGCCTAGCAAGAACATGAGTGCCGGGTGGTCAAAGTCTGTCCCCTCGAAGGGCAAGGGGGGGGGCGCCCATGTGGGCAGGGTAATAAAAACCGGTCACAGCCGTATTGTTCTCAAACCGGCCAGCTGATGCGGTTGTACCATATGTCAAGAACTTCGACGTTTCGATGATCCCTGAGCCTTTTGAGCCGGGGTACGACAACGACAACAACAACACAACTGCAGGTGGTCGTTCACCACCATAATCTACGGTGGTGTGAGTTCTAATGTTTTAAATGCGACGCATTTGTCCACCAGTCTTACGTTGTGGGGTGATTTCTCCAGCCTTCGTTAAATATATTCCTCGCTGGTCCGGTTAGCCAGCTCTACTTTGTTCGCTGTTCTATTTCTCCTCGTACATTGGCCAAAAAAGAACGTGGGGTCTTAGTATTGATTCCAAGAGGATCAGTCGCTACTTAAAAGAGTCTTGCTTGTCCTTTTATTTTTCATGTCATGTGGCGTTAGTTTTTTGTTCTGCTGCGGTCCGTCACGTAGTAACTGTTTTTAAGGTAATCGTCTGTTCTAGTTGTGCTCCTAATGTTTTTGCCAGCATGTAGCCGTTCAGTCTGTCATACCTTGTCCTGCTTTAGTTTTAACTTTATTTTTTCCTCTAGTGTGTTGAGTTTCAGGTACTCCTCTTTGTTCTCGCGTTCCCTTCTCCGTGTGCTTTTTAACAAGTTCACTTTCAGGTTGTCCCTACTTTGGGTTTTTTGCTTTCCTCCCCATTTGTTTTTCTGTTCCAACTTCCTGCATGTAATGTTCACCTTGCTATAATTTGCAGTACGGTTCTGAGCGCAAAGCTCGACGGGATACTCGTATTTTTTCGGGCGCTGTGTAGGCCAACGTGCATTTCATTGCGCGTGGCATAATTTGTGATGTATCAATGTTCGGTTGGGCTTCGAAGGTCGGGGGGAGGGGGGGGGGTGGGGGGGGTTAACCAGACCCCGGGGACCGTGGGTGGGGGGGGGGGGGGGTGTGGTGTCAGGGGTGGGGTGATTGGTGTCCCTCTCGAAGGTCATGTTTGTTGGGTTTGGTCCTCACCTAGCGAGTTTCAGTGCTTATGAAGGAGAGAGAGAGAGAGAGAGAGAGAGAGAGGGGTAGAGAGAAGATAGGTAGGAGAGGAGAGAGAGCGAGGAGAGCCGGAGCAGGTGCCCTGACAACGGAAAATTGTTCGCTGATTCCTCGCGGAATGATCAGAATTTTGATCGAGCAAAGCGTGAATCTGGACCTGATGAGATTTGAGGTGCCTTCGTAATTACAGCATTCCGTTTGGATGCCGTCCCATCCAGTATTTACGGCCTTTGTATCCGTCCGGTTGCGTGTATTGCATAGTGTATGAACCGCATGAGTGAAAAATAATGGGCAAAAGTCTTCCGCTCTCACGTGCACGTTGCCGCATTAGTCGACGGGTAGCCATATACTGCTGAATCACGGGTGAACCGGGGTCATTGGTGCTGTGGTGGAATTCATCTGCTTAGGATAGCCCAGCAGCTCATCTCACCTTCAATCGAGTCGGCAATACAATCACAATAGAGGCGCGCGATCCTCGCCGCGGGGTTCTTTGTTTTGCAGCGACAAGAGCTGATAGAAGTGTAGAACTCCCTCGGGCTTATCAGAGTCTGCAGGATTGTGATGACCAGGGTAAAATGAGGAGAGGAATAGAGAGGGGGGGCGGGCTGGCCGGGGGCCGGACCCCTTCTGGGTGCTGAGATGTGACGTGAGATGAAGGGTTGGAAGAGAATGCGCCCGTGCCTCCACCGGGGCCCCCCCCCAGGGCCACCCATCCCCATCGTGGACTAGTGCTAGTTTGAAAAAGTGAACTTAAAAAGGAAGAGTAAGGGGGTTCCGTGGTTATGGAGTAGGATGTCGAAATCTACAGCGCTCTGAAAGAACGGCTGTCATAACGTTTAAGAACCGAACCCTCGCTTATATTGAGGCTTTTTCCTCATGCTTTCAACTGTTCGAAAACTGTCTCACAAATATGGATCGCCTGCCTTTGTCTAGGGCATGTGTTCGTAATTTTGAATCAGATCCGTGTCATACTAGCTACGTAGGGAATAAGTACAAGGCACTTGTTTTCTAAAAGATAGGCAACCCTAATATTAACAATGAACTTCTTGATGCAGAGCATTACAAAGCAAGACACGACGGGGCGATGGTTTTTAGTGTAGTGGTTATCCTGGTATGTTAAGTACGAAAAGGGAATTGTGAATATCAAAAGGCTAAGACTGATAATGGAAGTTTGTTTTCCGGTTTTTTTTTCTCTGCACTTAGCCGTACTTGCACCAGATTTTTGGTCTTTTTTTTTTAATTCCAAATCTAAACCCCCATCTCACTGCATGGCGAAACAGGAAACTCCAAAATTCCGTGTACTACTTGTGTCTATGCTATCTTAAAAGGCGCGTTATGGGATGCGGCGCTGTGTGTGTGCTCTTTAATTACCACCAAGAAGACTAACTTAACAAATCCGCTCCGTTTCAACTGACCTTTTTTTAAGGGTAGTGATGGAGGATTCATGTAAACGCCGTGCCTATTTCCACAAGCCTTGTCATGTGCACGCTGGGTCATCAACCTGCTACATAAGCAGCAACTCTGCTAGTAAACCGCCAGGTGTGCCACGTCCATACCATCTCAGGCTTTCAAGGTGTACTGTGGGGTCCGCGGGAGGTACTCTGTTAGAATTTTCCAGGGATGCTTATTGTCACGTGAAATCGCATTACTGTAGCCACTGTTATCCTCATTCGGATTCCCAATAAAAGCCTGTGATAGCAGCTAGCAAACCCTGATATCCGTGCTGGCTTCTCAATTGAACCTGGCAGAAACACTGTGTAGTCTCATCTGGTCTTCTCAATAGGAAGCCTAGTCAGCATACGTGTGGGTATCGGTCGCGGGTCTTTCTCGATATGGAACAGACCGTAGGCAGAACCCCACTGAACTGTATATCTCAGTCTTTTCAAGTGGAAACTTTATGTCAATATTGTGTAGTCCTCAGTCTTCCTCACTAGAACCTGGTATCATGATTGTGGTAGTCCTCAGGTCTTTTTTCATGTGAGGAGCCTGTAGCTATTGTGTTGTCTCACCTCCGTCTTTTTCAATGGAAGGCTGGCGTAGGCATATTTGAGGGAGGGGCTTTAGGTCTCAGGTCTTCGTCTCAATATGAACCTGTAGGCATATTGTTGTTTCTCAGGTCCTTCCCTCAATTTGAACCTGTAGCCTCCCCCTGTATCGTCTCCGCAGTCTTTCAATGGAACCTGTAGCATAATTGTGTAGTCTCAGTCTTCTTCCACATTGAACCCTGTAGCATATTATTGTTCAGTCTTTTTAAATGGAACGTGGTATCCATCTTGGGTGTAGTCCCTCAATTATCAATGAACCTGTAGCATATTGTGTAGTCTCAGTCTTTTCAATGGAACCTGTAGCATTTGTGTAGTCTCGTCTTTCGCAATAGAGCCTGTAGCATATTTGTGTAGTCTCAGTCTCCTTTCAATGGAATCTGTAGCATATTGTGTAGTCTCAGTCTCCTCAATAGAGCCTGTAGCATATTGGTGTAGTCTCAGTCTTCTCAATAGAGCCTGTAGCATATTGTGTTAGTCTCGTCTGAACCCCATGGGAACCCAAACCGCCACTGCTGGTGGTTTTTTCGGTGGTTTCGGCCTTTCAGCTGTACCCATGGTACGACCTGTGTAGTTTTGGTCTTCATCACGGAACCTACCGCACTACATGTGCTCCAGATCTTACCACCGAAGCCCGTACATACTGTGCGGTCTCATTCTTTGGAACGGAGCTCATAGCATACTGTTTGGCTCCAATTTTTCTATTGAAGCCCCAGGACACTGTGTCTCATACCATTCTTCCGACTGAAGCCGATCAAACACTGTGGCTTCTGCCTTCCCATGGAGGTTAGACACATTGTCTGGTTCCAGGCTTCCAGATTGGTCCCAAAGCACATGTCATGGTGCCAGTCTATCCTATCGGGGCTAAAACACACAGTGTTATTCCAGTCCTCCCCACCTGGCTCGCTGTGTGATAATAGTCTTCATGTTTAAGGCCCTGGCACTTTGTGCGATAAACGATCTTCCCATAAGACACATAGGGACTGTGGTCGATGGGCAGTCTTTTCAATGGGTCCATGTGCACACAGTTCTGTTTAAGAACAGGGTCGGGAATTCCAACCCACAACCTGTCACCCCAAAATCTCATGATCTGTGCCACAGTGAACGGTCTTTAAGTTTATGAAGCTGTTGGGTGATGTGATGTAATGCTCGCACGCGCGCGTATGTATCTCTCTCTCTCTTTCTTTCTTCCTGTATCTCTCTTTCTTTCTTTCTTCTCTCTCTCTCGCTCTCTCTCTCTCCTCATCTCTCCTCTCGTCTCCTCTCTCTCTCTCTCTCTCTCTCTCTCCTCTCCCATCGCTCTGTGTGTGTGTGGTGTGTGTGTGTGTGTGTGTGTGTGTTGTGTGTGTGGTGTGTGTGTGTGCTTGCTTGCTTGATAGCTTGATTGCAAGCACGCTTCCATTTTTGAGAGTGCCCTATACATACGCGCTCACAGATGCGTAAATCTGGGAGAATTTTCATGATTATCAAATCATACCCACAAGTGACATCACAGACAAGCGAAAAGAAAATCACTTTCGAAGAAAACCGACCACGAAATCATGTCGGCTCTAAATGTTTACCCCAAACACTTCCCCGTCACTCACACATACGTCTACACTCCCTCCCATCCTCCTCCCCCCCCCCCACCCCCCCCACCCCCCGCATCCCCCAATCCCGCTCCCCTCGACCTCACCCATCTCCTAACCCCCACACTCCTCACCACCCGCTTCCGCTGTGGAGCTGCAGCTGCTGTGATTCCTTGGGGGGCATGTGAAGTGGGCCGGCTAATCCGGGCCGTAATAAGGTGGATTCCCTTCTCTCATTTGTCTCCATCAGTGTGCAATCAGGATGCTCAACCAGCCGCCAAGAAAGTGACTTAGCTCTGAGCTGCGACAGCCGTTATGGGAGGGAGGGAGGGAGGGAGGGTGGCGGTGAAAGAGGGAGGAACGGACAGAGAGACAGGCGGAGGGGGGGGGGGGGAGGAGATGGGGAAGGGAGAGACGAGAGCGACACCCACACACACACACACACACACACACACACACACACCACACACACATACAGAGAGAGAGAGAGAGAGAGGAAGAGAGAGAGAGAGAGGAGAGAGAGAGAGAGAGAGAGAGAGAGAGAGACAGACAGACAGACAGACAGACAGAAATTGCAATTTTTGAGTCACTTTCGGTGGTGTTCAGTGGCGCCTGTTCTGATCTAACATACGCAGGACACCACCTACTAAGCCCCCCTACTGACGACAATAATTGCTTAGTCGCGGAGCCGGCGTGAGTGAGCTCTCTCCCCCTCCGGAGGGCGCCACCACGTCCGTCCACGACAGCCCCCATGGACTCGCCGATACCGGTGACCCCGACGGAACCAAACCAAGGCCACAGACGTGGAGAGGACATCGAAATTGAGGTCACCATGAGAGCAGGGCATGAAGGGCCACAGAACTTTGAGACATTTTTTCTTTTTTTTTAATGCTGATCGATGAGAATGAGGATGATTAAGATGATGCTACGGATTTTCCATTTCGGTCTGAGACTACATGACAGGGCTGTACTCTACTCTTCCTTTCATAATATATCCCGGCGCGTCAACCAGGCCCCGAGAGATACAGGCACCTGCATCAGTGTTGGTCAGAAATTTTGAGCAACACTCTCTTTTCTTCAAACCTCAAAGCAAAAGCTTGGCCGTGTCTGTAGTTGTGCTGTCTTCACCTGTCAGCAGAACAGCAACGAGTGAGGCTGCGGGATGCACAAGGCAGTTGACTGAAGGTGGCGTTTTTTTTTTTTTTTGCCGGTGACCTCCGCAGTCATGAAATATGGGCTGATACGCCCAGAACACCTACAGGTAGCTCCCGTGGAGACTCTGCCATGTCGCATCCAGAGGCCATTACATAATGGCATATGCCAGGGAGCAATTAATATCCCTTGACGTTTTAGTGGAATACCTTGTGTGTGCCTGCACCCTATGTTAAACACAGCGTAGGCTTACAAGGGTGGTTGTAGGATTGCTCCCAGCTGATTTGTTCGGCAGGTGAGGACAGTACTTCTCTGGGTCCCACCACGACCTTCGGGTGTATCTCTGCTTTTTCGTTTTCGTTGTATATATGGCGCGCGCGCGCGCGCGAGCGCGCGCGTGTGTGTGTGTGTTTTAAGAGAGAAAAAAAACCCAAAAAAAAGCCCTCCGCAATCATTATTGTTCCAGAATGTGCCGCTGACCATTTTTCAAAGCCGCATTAACATTAAAACGCGCTGAAAAGCGCGTAAAAAAAAAAGTTTTCTTCTGCAAATGGGTTGTGTTTATCTGAGAGATATATGCACGTAGAAGTAGGAGCAGCAAGTGTATATAGTAAGATGTAGGGTTACACAGGTTTGAACGAACGGTATGTCATAATTTTCGACGGAACCGAATTCTTCAAGATTGGGATTTCTGCTTTCAGCTGTCAGCGCAAGGGTGGATCGCTTGTATTTGTCTGGGCACACACGGATTTTCACTTCGTGATAATTAGCACGTGTGTGTGTGTGTGTGTGTGTGTGTGTGTGTGTGTGGTGTGTGTGTGTGTGTGGTGTGTGTGCGCGCGTGTGTTTGTGCGCGTGTGTGCGCACGCGCGCGTGCGCCCGTGGGTCTGTGTGTGGGAAACCTATTGAGAAACACAAATTCACATAAATTGTCCACTGAAGATATCTGTATGGAAAGACAAAGGCACCATGCCATGAACATGAATCGGGCTTCTTACAGACACAAGAATGCCAGTGCTGAAGCGATTATCATACTGCTGTTCTCTTCAAAAACGGAATTGTTTTTTCGAAAGGTAGTGCTAGACGGCACCTGACATTTTTCTTTTCTGTTCGATTACGTCAGAGCAACAGTGTTTACCTTACGACGCCTTACGGAGGCCCAACTGGAATACGTTTTACGGTAAATTGGTATGGACAGAACATTTCAGTATTAAGTCGACAACATAAGAATCAGAGAGAGATAGGAGAGAGAGAGAGAGAGAGAGGAGAGAGAGAGAGAGAGAGAGAGAAGGTAACGTCAGCAGAAAAGATGGCGGAGGGGGGGCGGAGGGGGGGGGGGCGAGCAGAGAAAACCTCAAGGAAATAAATGAACAAAGAAATAAGAACCGAGCACTGGTTTTAACGAAAGCTAGGGAAAAAAGAAAATTGCACAAATGATGCAAATCCATTTGGGTGTTCAGTGAACTGTGTTTTAGGCCATCAGTGTCGTATTGATTTCTGTCACCATCCCCCGAATAGGTAAATGGTTAAACATACAGGATGAGATTATTCTCCAGTGATAGATTCGTTTCTGTCTCTAATATCGCTCATGTGTGTCGGTTTGAATGACAAAAATGATGAGGTTTAGTTTCCTTTTATTTTTTGGTGCTGTTGCTCTTTCTACCTGCGTACACTTTCACATACAGCCCCCCCCCCCCCGCTCCCCACACACACAACACACACACACACACACACACATACACACACACCACACACACAAAAACCACACCACACATACGCACTGAAAAACTAATGTTATATATATAGGGGGGGGGGGGGGGGAGAGAGAGACCAGAGAGCGAGAACAGAGGCCGATACGAGCGGGATCTAGTGATGAGGGAGGGGCGAAGGATGAGAGATAGATAGAGGAGAGCGAGAGGACAGAGACAGAGGACAGAGACACAGAGAGAGAGAGACGATGTGGAGAGAGAGGAGAGGAGAGAGAGAGAAAGACGGACAAGGAGAGAGAGCAACGGAGGGTGAGAGTGTTCGACAGTTGACCGTGTAATTTGATTTATGTGAAGGTGATGGCGTAGAAGGAAGACATGCAAAAGGATACTGAGTATATTTTGGGCAGGGAAATCAAAGAAACTACATAAAGGATTTGCACACGCTTGCGAACTTTTTGTTCAAGGACCCTAATGTAAAGATTAAACGATGTAATGGTTTTAAGGGAGGGATGTAATCGTGATCAAAACAAATGTTAACAAGAATATCAACGAAAGAGAAAGAATGAAAAGACCGAAATACGAAAGCATAAAAGATTAGGAACAGAAAGCAAGATCAACAAAATCAAAATATAGAGGACGCAGTTAAGACCAAACAAAACAAAACGACAACCACGACACAACACACACAACACA
>JADBJO010011358.1:55000-57500 GCA_016801955.1 Conus betulinus | reverse complement strand
ACACACACCACACCACACACCACCACACCACACACACACACAACACACACACACACACACACACACACAGACGCACGCACGCTCACATACGCCACACACACACACACACACACACACACAAGGCAAAACAAGCACACACACACACACACACACACACACAAACACACACACACACACACACACACACACACACAGTGACACAGAACAAGAGTAACAGGAGAAGCACGAGAAAAGAGGAGGAACACGAACACACAAACAAAGCACAAAAACACAACCACACACACAAGGAAGACAACACACTACACAAACAGGACCACACAGGCAACAGTGGGAGGGGGAGAAGAGAGAAGGACCAGAGAGAGACATACAGAGAGAGGGAGCGATAGAGGAGAGACACAGACAGACAGGCAGATAGACACAGACAGGCAAAGACGGGTGGTGGAGAGGGAGACTAGAGGAGAGGCCAGAGGGGAGGTGACCGAACGCACGTGAGGACGATATAGAGGACACAGACAGGACAGGCAGATAGACAAGACAGGACAGACTGGAGACCTGGAGAGGGACGAATGAGAGAGACAGGACAAGAGAACCCAGGAAGAGGAGAGAGTAATGAGAGGAGGAGAGAGAGACAGCACAGGGCAGACAGACAGACAGACAGGAAAGGGTGAAAGACGAGACGTGAAGGGGCCGGAAGCGGGGGAAGGGGGCCGGGAGGTGGGGGGGGGGGGGGGGGAGGGGGGGGGGGGCGTCAAACAGACAGAGAAACACAGGTACGAGACAGAGACAGAGAGAGAGGCAGAGAGAGACAGGGCTCTAAAAAACAGGTCACCTGGTCGAACAAGGAGATGAGTCATTGAACAGAGGGCAAAGATATGAGAACATTTGCCTGACCTGCAGTCCAGAGGAAAGTATGGAGAGATCGCTCATGAAATCATACCCAGAGGAGATTGTGAGGAGGAGAGACTGCGGAGAGAGATAGAGGGGCGAGAGAGAGAGGGGAGACGAGAGAGGGAGAGGAGGGAGCTCGGAGACAGAGACAGGAAGGAGAGAGGAGAGATAGAGGAGCTGAGAACGGAGGAGCCTGGAGGAGAGAGAGGAACGGGGGGAGATGGAGGGAGGGGCAGGAGGACGAGACGGAGGATGCAGAGATTCATGGCAAGAGGGAGAGAGAGAGAGCGAGATGGATGAGAGGAGAGAGGAGAGATTGAGAGGAGGGGAGGAGACGATGGAGGAGAGAGAAGCGATGATCAGAACCGGAACAGGTCCACAAAAGAGTCAATTCATGTTTCTAGCCAAGCCGACCGCGGTGGGTAGACACCAGAGGGGACTGACAGCCAGTCAAAAAAACCGAATTTATTTCCACATTAAATAAATTGTCTGAAAGTGTCAAACCCAGTCAAAGTCATCGACTCCAAAGACCGATCTTAAACAAGAGTCTCTTGCCTACCACGTTTCAATAAATTCCAGCCAAAAAAACTATAGTTTCATTATCTTTTATTGTTTTCAACGCCTTCACCGACACTATAGCAACGAAGCAGCAGTGTACCAGTCTTTCACACGGACACACCAAATCGTTTGTCTTGTCTGTTTATCGTAGACAGAAAAGAAACTCGATTGCAGAAATTTGGATGCGGACACTTGCTTTCATTATTCACACAGTAATTGCCAAATCGCTTCAGAAATGATAGAGAGGATAAGAATTTAAAGAGAATGACTTAGAAAAAAAAAATTCAACAGGTGTTTTAGAAATGAGGGGTCTCAGAACAGACGATGACTTTTGTCAAAAAACAACAACAACGACGATGACAACAGGTGCTTTGGAATTAATGGATCACAGAACTGACGATGAAAAGGTTTCATCACAGCATCTGGGACATTTCGGGGAACAGGGTCATCTTGGAATCCGCCGTAAAAAACGTTTGCACCTTTGATTGTACACATCATCACCCTCGGAGCAAATGTTACACCTTCAGCAGCAGTTGAACAACGTTACTCAGCGGCGTCAAGAAACTGGATCATCCATCAAACTACCCTACAAAAGTCCAGACATTAATCTGCACTCTCAACAACAAGACATCAGGACAAGTACCCTCAGCAGTTTCCTTCAATGGAATACCAACTGAATCAACTAACAACCTACGCTATTTGGGTGTAGGCTTTGACAGAATGCTAACCTTTAGAAAGCATGTTGAGAACATTGTTCTTAAATGCAAAAAAAGGCTTACCTGCCATGAAAAGCAATGGCATCTAAAGGCATTGAACAGCGCCATCTCTACCGACTGTATCATGCACTTGTACTCAGTGTGAATGATTATGGATTAGGGCTTACAAAACACTGTCAAAGAGCGTTCTTCTTAGATAAAAAAGAATTCAAAATGAAGCAAAGAGACTGATCTTCGGAACCCACGACGGATACACCAGATGAAACTGCGATACCTGCTATTTTTGTTTTCTGTTTGTATTTCTTTTTCTTTTTTCTTTTGTAAGGAAAATCCACGAA
>JADBJO010011358.1:45000-50000 GCA_016801955.1 Conus betulinus | reverse complement strand
GAAGAGAGGGAGGAGGGAAAAGAGAAAGAGGAAGAGGTGAGAAAGATGGAAACAAGGGGAAAGGGAGAGAAGACGGACGAAGAGAAGAGAGTGAAGAGGAAGAGAGGGAGATGGAGAAAGGAGACAGCGAGGGAGGAGAGGGGAGCGAGAGGAGGAGAAGGAGGGAGCAGGGGGTTTTGGGGAAAGGGGAGAAGAGGCGAAGAGAGAGGAGAGAGAGTGGGCCCGAGAGGGAAGAGGAGGGGTAAACAGAAGAGGAAAGAGGAAGTAAGGGAAGAAGAGCAGAGGAGGAGAGCAAGTTGAGGAGGATCGGAGGAGAGAGGGGAGGGAGGGGGGGGGATGATTCGGAGAGGAGAAGGAGAAGGGAAGTGCGAGAGGTATGCGGGTAGGGAGAGAGAGAGAGGGGAGGGGGGAGAGAGGAAGAGAAGACGGGGCGAGAAAGAGCGAGGCGAGAAGGCGAGAAGAGGAGAGAGAGAGGAGAGGAGAGGAGGAGAGAGGAAGAGAGAGACGAGCACACGGACGCACGCACGCACGCACGCACGCACGCACGCACGCACACGCACACACACACACACACACACACACACACACAGATAGAGACGAAGACAGACGGAAAGACAGACAGACTCAAAGGCGACAGAAACGGACAAACAGACGAATGATTACAAGTGACTTCGAGCTAAAAAAAAACCTTCGCAAATTGACTGTATTATGTATTTAATGGCAGCTCAGATGTGTATACTAGTCGGACTAACGAGAAAAAAAAAAAACTCACTGCATTGTCTTCTTGTTGTTGTTGTTGTTGTTGTTCTTCTTCTTCTTCTTCTTCTGTTTCCGCTTCTTCTTTTTCTTCTTCCCTTCTTCTTCTTCTTCTTCTTCTTCTCATTCTCATTCTTCTTCTTCTTCTTCTTTTCTCTCTCGCCGCCACCTCGAAAGGAGAATACCATGACCGTCCGTTGACCCCGACTCCAGCTCAACTCACGCCGACCCCACCCCCACCTTCATCCTCCATTCTTCTCCCCCCCCCCCCCCACCCCGCCGTTAACCTCCACACCACGTGAGCAGAGTCACAGTGACCTTCTGCTGTGTATGTATGTATGTGTGTGTGTGTGTGTGTGTGTGTGTGTGTCTACTGCAGGTGGGGTGGTGACACGGCCAACTCAGGCGAAGGGAAATGGTAACGGGACGACCTGAGGGCCCAGAAGTCAACAACCGGGGGATCGATCCTGCTACCCTCCCTCGCCCCCCCCGCCGCCCCCCCCCCCCCCCATCCTTCACCTCCACCTCCACCTGCAGCTGCACTCCACCCCACCCCACCCCTGTGCACTGCCGCCGACCTTCGTCTCCATCCATACCTCGACTGCCCCTGTTAGCAGCAGAGGGTAGGTAGAACATTACATATTTGTCGATCGTGCAACATTGTTTTTTTTTTCTCCCAGTAAGATGGAAGGGGTGGAGGTTGGAGGTGGGGTGGGTAGGGGGTGAAGTGGGGAGGGGAGGGGGGAGGATGAGAATGAGAGGAGGACGGGGGAGACTGGATGGGGTGGAGGATGGAGGTAGGAAAGGTTTTAGGGGGGGGGGGGGGGGGGGGGGGCGCTATTCCCCGCTCAATGTTTCCGTTTCTCTTGCTTTTTCTTTTTTTTAACCGCTTCTTTTTTTTTTCTTTCTTTCTTTTTCTTTTTTTTTTTTTTTTTTGAACCGCTGTTTGTGTTGTTGCTGTTGGTGTTCGTAAGCATGAATACGACAAACCAGGATGCGTTTAACGTAGAGCAGGGATACGGGACGAAGTCTGTGGTGCGGTCAAGTTAAGGCAAGGCGGAATAAATGCACGCACGCCATCGATGAAACCAACAACGGCTGCCAACGGCCATGTTATCATGCAGTTTGGTGCCAAAACAGTAAAGAAAGATCACAGAGAAATAGATAAAGATTACCGCATCACGAAACGAATAGCACAGAGGAAACGACACCGTTGAGAACGAAGTCGTCAAGAGGCAACCCACCGGAGGAGACACTGCACCGCTGCCGAGTCACTTCGGTGGTGTTCAGTGGCGCCTGTTCTGATCTAACATACGCAGGGACACCACCTACTAAGCCCCCTACTGACGACAATAATTGCTTAGTCGCGGAGCCGGCGTGAGTGAGCTCTCCCTCCGGAGGGCGCCACACCACGTCCGTCAACGACAGCCCCCATGGACTCGCCGATACCGGTGACCCCGACGGAACCAAACCAAGGCCACAGACGTGGAGAGGACATCGAAATTGAGGTCACCATGAGAGCAGGGCATGAAGGGCCACAGAATTTGAGACATTTTTTTTTTAATGCTGATCGATGAGAATGAGGATGATTAAGATGATGCTACGGATTTCCATTTCGGTCTGAGACTACATGACAGGGCTGTACTCTACGCTTCCTTTCATAATATATCCCGGCGTCAACCAGGCCGAGAGATACAGGCACCTGCAGTGTTGGTCAGGAAATTTGAGCAACACTCTCAGAAACGCATCCATTAAGTGGATGAAACTCGACTGTGTGGTCCCAGTCTTCCCAACTGAGTCCGCAGCAAACTCAACTCTGGGTAGGAGCCGGTCGGGGCAGACCTTTGGGTCCCACCTGAACCTTCGGGTGTTTCTTGTCTCCTTTTGGCCGACTCTGAGGAAAGGTCCAGTGACGGTGAGGAAAGACCCACTGACCACAGGGAAAGTCCTGTTGACAACCGGAAAGTCTTGAAGCCGGGATTCTCTTCAGAGGGCGCGTGAGACCTCATGGCGAAAGCTTGGTTGTGTCTGGAATTGTACTGTCTTCACTTGTCAGGGGAACCAGCATCGAGTGAGGCTACGGAATGCACACGGCAGTTGCTTGACGGTGGCGTTTTTTGCCGGAGGGCTCCGCAGTCATGAAATAGGGGCACCCCTTGGAACACT
This sequence comes from Conus betulinus, assembly GCA_016801955.1. Taxonomy (NCBI): domain Eukaryota; kingdom Metazoa; phylum Mollusca; class Gastropoda; order Neogastropoda; family Conidae; genus Conus; species Conus betulinus. The sequence goes on along the minus strand of JADBJO010011358.1, from coordinate 47,078 downwards.
TCCGTGGAGTCGTGTCACGTCCCGCGACCATCACACAATGGCATCTGCCAGGGAGCAATTATGCTCCTTGACGTCTGGAATGCCCTGTGCGTGCCTGCACCCTATGTGAACACAGCGCAGGCTTCCAAGGGTGGTGCAGGGTTGTTCCCAGCTGGTTTGTTCGACAGTTGAGGACAGGACTTCTCTGGCTCCCACTGCATCTTTGAGTGTATCTTTTCTCTTCTCTTCCGTTTCGTTTGGCTGTCTCATAATGATTGTTTCTTGTTCACCTTCGATTGAAGCTAACTAAAACATTGCATGAAATGTATGAATCGCCTAGAATACCTGGTCATCGTAGAAACCGTGGTTTGGGTTGCTTTAGCTGTTTATTTTGTTTGTTTATGTCTTCTTCTTCTTCTGCATACGCAGGCTGATACTCCTGCGGACATCCCCTGTATAGGGAGTAGAGTTTTGTGTGTATGACCGTTTTTTATCCCGCCATTAAGGCAGCCATACTCCATCTTCGGGGAAGGTGCATGCTATGTGTAACGTGTCATCCATACCACCGGCTAAATGGCCTTCTCTTCCGAAAAGTTGATGATGGGGTTTTTACGTGTGTGCAAGATGTTATGCGTGCGTTCACACACAGAACCTCGGTTTATAGTCTCATTCGAAGGACTGTATGGGAAATGGAGTCAGAATCAATGTTAACTCCGAGGGAAAAAAATCCCCCTGTACCGAAACGGCCCGGCGGAGATTCGAACCCGCAACCTCAAGATTACGAGTCCGGCGCTCTACCACTGAGCTATTCCGGCCCGCCGTTTGTTCATGTGATTGTGCCTTTGTCGTTTTCTTTACATTTTTTTTTTTTTTTTTGTGCACCCGAGAACTGGTGCACAGGTTTGAACATTGTTTCGCCTCTCGACTTAAAGTCTGATGATCATTAAGGGATGTATTTGTAAACACATGTATTGTACAAACTTTTGGGAATACATGCTTTCACCAGCCCAGCTGCCATGGCGAAGTGGTTAGCGTCACGGACTCCCAGCTGGGAGATCAGGGTTTGGTTCCCATCACAGCCATTCATTTTTCGCAGATTTTTTTTTTTCTGCCCCGACCGGCTCGTACCCAGAGTTAAGTTTGCGATGGGCTCTGCTGGAAAGACTGGGATCACACAGTCAATATTCATCCATATAATAGATGGCTTCTCTGAGAGTGTTGTCCAAATTTTCTGACCAACATTGCCAGGCGTCTGCAGCCATCATCTTGTTCATCCTCATCCTCATCAATCAGCATTAAAAGAAATGTCTTGAATTATGTGGCCCTTCACGCCCTGTTCTCATGGTGACCTCAGTTTCGATGTCCTCTCCACGTCTATGGTGAGGTTCTATCAGGGTCATCGGTATTAGCGAATTTAAGCCCTCTGTGGTGAGGTTTCTATCAGGGTCATCGGTATTAGCGAATTGAAACCCTCTGTGGTGAGGTTCTATCAGGGTCATCGGTATTAGCGAATTGAAGCCCTCTGTGGTGAGGTTCTATCAGGGTCATCGGTATTAGCGAATTGAAGCCCTCTGTGGTGAGGTTTCTATCAGGGTCATCGGTATTAGCGAATTGAAGCCCTCTATGGTGAGGTTCTACCAGGGTCATCAGTGTTAGCGAATTGAAGCCCTCTATGGTGAGGTTCTATCAGGGTCATCAGTATTAGCGAATTGAAGCGCTGTATGATGAGATTCTATCAGGGTCATCAGTATTAGCGATTTTAAGGGACTGTCTATTGGACTGGCATGGTGGTGCCCTCTGGAGAGAGAGAGAGAGAGAGAGAGAGAGAGAGAGAGAGAGAGAGAGAGAGAGAGAGAGAGAGAGAGATTATCATGCTGTTTTTTCGCGACAAGATAATTATTGTTATCATTATTATCATTATTACTATCACTATCAGTATCATTATCATCATTACTACCTCTCGACTCACACACATTGTCTCCTTGCTGACAGCCTCGTTTTTTCTTTCAACGCCTGTCTTGCAGCGAACTGGATGAAGATAAAGTGATTGCTCGTTCATTTTTTCGTTGTCCTGATGTTGTCTGTATCTGGCCTGAAGA
>JADBJO010011358.1:35000-37500 GCA_016801955.1 Conus betulinus | reverse complement strand
AGACAAACAGATAGATAGATAGATAGACAGAGACAGACAGACAGACAGACATACAGACAGACAGATAGATAGATAGATAGATATATAGATAGATAGATAGATAGATAGATTGACGAATAGATGGATGATTGATAGATAATCTCTCTCTCTCTCTCTCTCTCTCTCTCTCTCTTTGTATGATTGCATGCGCATGTCTGTGTGCGTGTGTACGTGTGTGTGTGCGTGTGTATGTATGTGTACGTGTGCCATGTGTGTGTGTGTGTGTGTGTGTATGTGTGTGCGTGTGTATGTGTATGCGCGTGTGTATGTGTGTGTATATGCGTGTATGTACGTGTAAGTGCGTGTGCACCCGTGCGCGTGGGCGCTCGTGGGCGCGCATGTGTGTACATACATACATACATAAATACACGCATAAACGAATCACGCAATCTTCGTTTCAATCTGTCCTTAGCTGTGGCAGGGGCCGTCAGCTATTCGCGGCAAAGCATTCCTTTGTTCCGCTCTCGCATCAAATTGATTTTGAACAGGAGTGGTGCATTCTGAGTGTCAAAAAAACCAATCCGCCGGAGTTCGCGGAAAAATCGTGAGGAGAGGGTGGGATGCCCAGGGGGGAGGGGGGAAAGGGGGAGGAAGGGACGGTGAGGGAGAAGTAGTACGAGGCATTGGGTGTGGGGGGTGATAGGGCGAAAGGGGGGGGGGTAAGGGGGGGTAGGGGAGGGAGGAAAGGTTTCGGGGGGGGGGGGGGGCGAGGATAGGTGAGGGCGAGGAAACTGTGCATTGCTCAACGAACACCTGTCTCTCTCTCTCCTCTCTCTCCTCTCTCTCTTCTCTCTGTGTGTGGTTGTGGTGTGTGTGTGTGTGTGTGTTTGTGTGTGGGCGCGCGCGCGCGCGCGGGCGTATGTGTGTGAATGTCGCTTGAAAATTCAACGTCTAGTTCTAGGCGACAGCAGAAAAGAGCAGTGATTTACGACATGAGAAAGGGACGCAACTTCCCCGTTTCCATTTCAGCACACAGGAGAAGGAAGGGCGCGGACGAACAAAGTCCACTGGCTCTCTTCCCCTCCCACCTTCCCCCTTGCCTCTTCCTCTTTGCCACCACCCCCACCCCCCATCCCCATCCCCGACTCTCCACCTCACCCCACCACCCTCTCTCTCTCTCCGTCTCTCCTCTCTCTCTCATCTCTCTCTCTCGTCTCTCCTCGCTCTCCGTCGTCTCTCTCTCCTCCGTCTCCGCTCCTCTCTCCGTCTCTCTCTCTCTCTTTCTTTCTTCCTTCCTCTCTCACTGTTCTCTATTGCTCTCTTTCATCCTCTCTCTCTTTCATCTCTGTCATCTCTCTCCTCTCCAAAAATCTTCTCTCTCTCTCTCTCTTCTCTCTTCTCGCCTCTCTCTCTCCTCGCTCCGTCTTTCCTCTCTATCTTCTCCCTCCATCTTTTCTTCTCTCTCTGTCCTGTCTCTCTCTTTCCTTCTTTTCTCTCTCTCTCTCTCTCCCCCGCCTCTCCGTCTCCTCTCTCTCTCTCTCTTATCTCCTCTCCGTCCGTCTCTCACTGTCTCTCTCTCTCTCTCTTTATTCTCTCTTTCATTCTCTCTCTGTCTCTCTCCTCTCTCTTCTCCTCTCTCTCCCTCTCTCTCCTTCTCTCTTTCTCCTCTCTCCTTCTCCTCTCCTCTCTGCTCTCTCCCCTCCCTTTTCTCCGCTCTCTCTTTCTGTCTCTCTCTCTCTCTGTGTCTCCGTCTCTCCCCCCCTCTCTCTCTCTCTCCTCTCTCTCTCCTTCTTTCTCACAGTCTCTCTCTCCTCTTTCCCTCTCTCTCTCTCTCTCTCTCTCTCTCTCTCTCTCTCCACTATTGCCTGCAGCTACAAGTGGCCCTCATTCACCTCTCCTAGTCCATCCGCACCTTCCTGTGAGGCAACCAACGCCACTGTGGTTCACAGGACAGAAGGACACATCACGTTTTCCATACTCACGATTCCCATAATCCTTTGTCCTCGATGGAGAGGGTAGTCAGGTTCCTAGGACAACTGCTCTTCTGAAATGTACCATTCACCCTAAGAAAGATTCACGTGTACCCAAACGAAAGGATTCACGTGTGCCAAAACGACAGGATTCACGTGTTTCACGTGTGCCAAAACGAAAGGATTCACTGTTGCCCGAAAACGAAAGGATTCACGTGTGCCAAAACGAAAGGATTCACGTGTGCCAAAACGACAAAGGATTCACGTTAACGTTGCCAAAACGAGAAGATTCACGTGTGCCAAAACGAGAAATTCACGTGTGCCAAAACGAGAAGATTCACGTGTGCCAAAACGAAGGATTCACGTGTGCCAAAACGAAAGATTCACGTGTGCCAAAACGAAAAGATTCACGTGTTAAACCTAAAACGAAAGGATTCACGTGTGCCAAACGAAAAGATTCACGGGTGCCAAAACACGTGTGCTAAACGAAAAGATTCACGTGTGTCAAAAACGAAAAGATTTACATGTGCCAAAAGGAAAAGGTTCACGTG
>JADBJO010011358.1:25000-27500 GCA_016801955.1 Conus betulinus | reverse complement strand
TGTGTGTGTGTGTGTGTGTGTGTGTGTGTGTGTGTGTGTGTGTGTGTGCGTGTGCATGCATGCACGGGTGTATTTGCATGTGCGTGAGTGTGTGTGTATGTGTGTACGTGCATGTGTGTGTGCGTGCGTGCGTGCGCGTGTATGTGTGCATTCGTGCATACGTCTGTGCGTGTGCGTGTGCGCCCTTCCTTTTTCTCTTTTCTTTTTCTCTAACCTTTATGGGAAACAACCAACACGTCTAACCTTTATGGGAAACAACCAAAACGTCTAACCTTTATGGGAAACAACCAACACGTCTAACCTTTATGGGAAAAACAACCAACACGTCTAACCTTTATGGGAAACAACCAACACGTCTAACCTTTATGGGAAACAACCAAAACGGCTAACCTTTATGGGAAACAACCAACACGTCTAACCTTTATGGGAAACAACCAACACGTCTAACCTTTATGGGTAACAACCAAAACGTCTAACCTTTATGGAAAACAACCAAAACGTCTAACCTTTATGGGAAACAACCAAAACATCCTTCGCCGAAGCACGAGATTTTTGTGAGTCATACAAAAATTAGGTAAGTACATGACATCATATCTCGAACCTTTATGGGAACACAACCAACATATCCTTCGACAAAGCATGAGATTTTCGTGAGTCATGCAAAAAATTATGTATGTACATGACAAAACGCGGATATCCCTCTTTGAAGTTGACACTGTTTTAAAACAAGCACGCTGCCAACCAATCGGAGCTCTCGTCGTCTACCCTCTCCCCCCCCTCCCCCCTCCCCCCTCCTGATTCATCCCTGACAGAATGTAAACCATGGAAGATGGAGTAGTAGCAGTGTTTCGTTCTCCACCTTCCTCCCCTCCCCTCCCTTTCTTCTCCCCCCACCCCTCCCCTCTTCACCTGTACGTCCCTGAGAGAAACTGATGAACGAGTCAGCGACGGTGTGTCGCCATGTACGTGGGTCATGACTGATGGCTGGGGGGGGGGGGGGGGGGGGGGGGGGGGGGTGGAGGGGGGGGGGACACTTGTGTGGTGAGAAATGGCCAGCAATGGCGAGGAACCATTCGTTATGATCGTCAGAGAAGAGCTGAAGGCATGAACAGGAGCTGATGAATGGAGAGATTGAGGACACGTGGTGGAAGGGGGGGGGGGGGGGGGGGAGGAAGAGAGAAGGGGGGCGATAGGAGATGGGTGGGGAGGGAGTAGGAGGAGATGATGAAGAGAAGGAGGCGGACGGGAGAGAGAGAGAGAGAGAGAGAGAGAGAGAGAGAGAGAGAGAGAGAGAGAGAGAGAGAGACAGACAGACAGACAGACAGACAGACAGACAGACACACATAGAGTCACAGAGACAGAGACTCAGGAACAGAGAGACAGAGACAGACAGAGAGACAGACAGAGAAAAAGACAGACACAGACAGACAGACAGACAGGCAGAGACAGAGAGACAGAGACTGAGAGTGTTTTTTGTTTCCTTTTGTTTTTTAAACCAAACTCTTGTCCCTCGAGAATGGTGAGCATAATACAACAGCACATTTGTGACGATGTGAACCAGGCGAGTACATCAAAAAATATTGCTAAAACAAATCACAGCGAGTATTGTGGAACCACTTTCAACAATCTGCTTTTGAGTACAACTAACACAGGAAACCTGCATGGCTATTGTGCATTTGTTCTCATTTTGTTGTCTTTTTAAAATTTACTTTTTTTTCCATTTGGGGATGAAAACAATGCAGCTGTGACTCGACCTCGACGTAACTGGCAATACGCTTTTGATATTTTGACATCATGACGTACGAAATAGCACACACACTATTTCATTTCTATTTTTGTTAGTATCAACGACATACATTGTACCAATACCACAACCACCAAGCGTGTGTGTGTGTGTGTGTGTGTGTGTGTGTGTGTGTGTGTGTGTGTGTGTGTGTGTGTGTGTAGTGTGCGTAAGTGAGCGTGAGCGTGTGTTGTGATTTGAGAGAGAGAGAGAGAGAGAGAGAGAGAGAGAGAGAGAGAGAGAGAGAGAGAGAGAGAGAGAGAGAGAGGCCTGGGATATGCTGTGACATAAATTGTTTGATTTGATGTAAGAAAAGTGACAGACTCAAGGGTAGAAGCTTTCTGTCCTGCGGACACACATGCACAGCACACACACACACACACACACACACACACACACACACACACACACACACGCACGCACGCACGCGCACGCACGCACGCACACACGCACGCACGCACGCACACACACACACACACACGCACGCACCCACGCACGCACGCACGCACGCACGCACGCACACACCCACACACACACACACACACACACACACACACACACACACACACACACACCATGATCAATGGAAAAGACAGGAGGAGGGGAGAAGGAGGAGGAGGAGGCCAGGCGTCTTTGGTCGTAAACCATCTCCCTCCATCCCCCCCCCCCCCCCCCCGATCATCCCCCCCCCCCCCCCCCCCCCCCCCCCCCCCCCCC
>JADBJO010011358.1:15000-20000 GCA_016801955.1 Conus betulinus | reverse complement strand
GTCAAATCAGACTGGCAATGACGCTAGGCATTTTTACTTTTTTTTTTTTTTTTTTTTTTTTTTTTTTTACCTTCCTCGGATACATCCTAAATTTGAACAGCTTTTTGTAGTATGAAGAACAATCACATACACACCCACACACCACACACACACACCAACCCACAACACCACACACCCACGCGCCCACACACGCCACACACACCCGCACAGACACACATACACACACACCACGCAACGCACGCACACCCACACACACACACACAGCAACCACACAAGCACACACACACACAACACACCTCACAAAAAAACACCACACAGAGAAAAGCACAAACCAATCACCACACAAACACGCAAGACACAAACCCACAAAACAAAACAACCCAACACATATTTTTTTCACAACACGTCACAATCATTTTTTTTTTTTTTACACCCACTCCCCAGCCACACCGACCTTTTTTTTTAACCCTCCACCCAGAGCCCCCCTTTTTTTTACAAAAACCATCGGATCAACCAATTGACATCTTACAAGCACCAGGAACCTATCACAAAACACACCAACAACACAAACCCACAACAAAGACACACAAAAGACACGCCTCCCACACATCCACCCACATCACCCACGCACAACAGCACACACCACACACCGCTCCCTACATTTACCACCCCCCCTTCCCCCCCCCCCCCCCCCCGCCTCCCCCCCCCATCAACCAAAAAAAAAAAAACAGAAAAAAAACAAAAAAAAAAAAAAGAGATAGACAAATGGTTTTCGATGGTTAATAAAGAGATACCAAGAAAGCCCCCACCATTCGGTTTATCCCCCGTTTATCCCCCTCGCCTTTTATCCCCTTATCCCTATTATATATTTCACCTCCCATATCCCCCTCCCCTTCCCCTCCCCCTGTTAACACACATGTTGTCCGAAAATTGGTCGGCCCTTTGCATGCTAGAGGCGCATCATTGTTACGTTCCAGCAGCCTCAGTTTGTTTTGAAAAAAAAAAAAAAAAAAAAAAAAAAGATTTTTTTTAAAGAACGCAGTGAATTCTGGGAGCATTTCAACTGAAAGCACTTTTTAAAAAAAAATGACAACTTGTTTGTTTCACTTCTTGGCGGCTTCCTACACGCACTGACAAACATGGACGATGTCGGCCATACCACCAGACGCTTTGAAAAAAACAAACAAACACAACAAACAAAATTAGCAGTTCTCGTGACCTAAATCGTGTTGTGTCTTCTCAGCCTTGATCTCCCTGCAGGTCAGCCGTCAGCTGCCGCCAGCACGATAAACAACAGCCGCCATGTTGTCCAAAAGATGTCCAGGCCTGGTAGGGACTTTCTCCTTTGTCTATAAAACACGAAGAGCACGATATAGAGAGAGAGAGAGAGAGAGATAGAGAAAGAGACAGACATAAGAGACAGAAGGAGGAGACGCGAGAGGGAGAGTACAATAGCAAGAGACAGCGACAGAGGAGGAGTAGACAGAGGGGATATGAAGGGATTGATGAGTGATGATGACAGGATGAGTAGGGGAGAGGAGGAGGAGGGATGTTTGCTTCTCAGCCCAGCACCAGGCCCCAAGCCCCCCCAGGCCTACCCAGTGAGCCCCCAAAGCCCAGAGCCCAGGGAACCCGCCCATGCCAGGATCCAAAAACAGCCATCACAGCAGCAGAGGCCCAGCCAGCCCGTCCGGTCCAAGGGGCTTGTCCCTACTACACTGCTATCGACTACTCTACCTCTGTAGCGCTGAAGGTCAACTCAGATTCCTTTACATTACGAAGCTAAAATAAAAAAAAAAAAAAGAATAGAAAAAAAAAAAAAAAAAAAAACAAAAAAAAAAAAAAAAAACAAAAAAAAACTAAAAAAAAAAAAAAAAAAAAGCCTAAAAAAAAAAAAAAAAAAAAAAAAGAAAAAAAAAAAAAAAACGTAATAGAAAAAAGATCTTATACAACCTGAATCTTTTCACTGATCTCTCTCTCAACAGGAAAATCCCATTCATGCGCAATCTGCAGAGAACCATTTCTTCTTCAACTGCAGCAACTGATTTCAGGCCAGGAAGAGACTGATTGTACTCGCTGTAACAAGAAAGTCAGAGGCGCCTTGCCTTTTTAGTTTTACATAGCCCACCTGAAACACATAGACCTTAAATCCAAAACCATATTACACATTTACATGCATTGAGATAGGCGAGAGAGAGTAGAGAGAGAGAGTAAGTAGATGGAGGAGAGAGGAGAGTACGAGACATCGCAGACCGACAGGACAGACAGACAGACAAGTAGATGACCATACAAGACCTATCACGACAAAAGACAGACCATAGATCAAAAATATCAATCGCACCGATATACAGCAACACGGCCGGCACTCATCGCTTGGGCCGATCGTGCTCGATCGGAAACACAACATTAACGAATCAAACAAAACAAGACGCGTAACTATATAGTCCCCCCCAGGGACCTTCACGGTCCATGGCATTGGACATGGGGCAAGTTGTCAACAACATACTAATTGTTGTTCACACAGCTCATATTATCCGCTGTAACCTTGAAGACTGCACCCCCCCCCCCCCCCCCCCCCCCCCCCCCCCACGGCTTCCCTCCTCCCCCGCCCGCCGTACCACTCGTAAAACAAGACCCCCCCGTCCGCCCCACACGATGGCCGTGGGGGGTGGGGGTAGGGATGGGGTGATGAGAATGGTCCCTCCACCCTTCCACTCCCCGCAACACCCCCTCTTATTTCCCCCTCCTCCATCCCCCCGTCAACCCTCCCCCCCCCCCCCTCCCCTGCCCAGAGGAACGAAAACACGCCGGGTTCGCGACAAAGTAATTCTTCTGGCCAGTGTGGGGCAGTGCAGATGTCCCTCCATGATTGATTGATAAGTTTAGTTTCAAACGGAGTGACTGAGGGCGGAAAATGAAGCAAAATTTAGAAAGAGAGGGGGTTTAGTTACCGCCGAGGACACAGACAAACAAAGTACAGGACAAGACACACTAGTGTCTCGTCCTGTAGTTTGTCTATGGCCTTGGCAGTAACCAACCCCCTCTCTTTCTAAATTTTAATTAAGTTTAGTTCAGAACAACTGATCTCCATTTCCAAGGTGCCAGATCTTTTGTTTCAGCCATTTTTTTTTTAAACCGCTGTCAATAGTTACTGTAAGATGACATTTCATTCTGCCTATATTTTGTCCATATTTATGTTGAAATCAATTTACTTTTGAGAAACTACTGTTGACAGTTTGTACTGAATCAGAGTGTTCAAACAATTTTTTGACGAACTATTGTTAATTACTTGCTGTTCAATCAGACTTTGCTTCGACAATTTTTTTGACGAACTGCTTGTAAATAGTTACCGTTTGAGCGGGGCAGAACAAGATCAGATAAATATAGGGGGGGGGAGGGGAGGGGGGCTATGAAAAGTGTTAAATACATGCGTAACATAGTTACCGTTCAATCACTGAGACACCTGGAGCCACAGGAGCTTCGTCAGGGCCTTCCTTTGATGCCTCGAGAACAAGGCGAACTGCCAAATTCTGAAGGTTGGAAAGCTTTCCAATCATAATTTGAAAACATCGTCACGTAACTAAGCTGCAGTATCCTAGTGTGGAGAATTTCAAGGACTTGACAACAGATTTTTTTTTCTGCTGGGATAAAGCCGTGTCGAAGGCAACTGATTTGTCGTTCACTCCAGGTATGTGCCACTGGCAGCTATTTTTGTGACGTGTTGCTGAATTGAAAGGTACTTATAGTACACACAGCACCGACATATTTCAATGGATTGAAAAAAAAAAAAAGTCGTTTCGGCCCAATGGTAATCAAGATGGGGGCTCTATGAGTTTATCATCCTGATATGGCCCTTTGCGGTCGGCTGGGCTGTAAGCAACATTACCTTACCTTACCTGTGAGTTTATCACAACCTTGGAGCAGCCTTCAGTTTTCTACGTCAGCGAGTCACGAGTGCATTGACTTTTTTTTTTCCCACGCAGTACCGAAGCCACTGACAGCGACATACTGAGAAAGACACCAGCCATTAGCATAGTCACCGTGACAAACTTCGTCATTTGTCGATGACCTTCGCTAGCGCTGGGGGGTGTATTCAAGGTGGACTGATTGCAGGTGTGACCTGCCATGGCACATCATTGACGTCAGGGCGGATGGGTTAAAGTTAGGGGCGCCAGTGAATTCAGTTTCTGTTTCGATCAGTAGGGTAGAGAGTGAAGGACCTGAATTGTTCACAAGAGCGCGTTCGCTCCGACGGAGAAGCATACTGATCGATTTCTTTTCTAATTAAAAAATTGCACCGGAGAGAACAAAAAATACGATTTTGTTTTGTTACGTTAATCAGTAAGAGTGCAACACGAAGAAGTCTGATGTGTATGAGATATACAGTATGTGGACTGGTAATTAGGCTGTATGTTATGTACGTACAAATGAACCAGTAGGTAAATAAATATTTAATGCAACTTTTTATGTGTTTTTTTTTAAGAATTGTTTTTTACAGTAGCGCTTCCAGACACAACACAGAAGAAATTCTAGGGGACGGGCAGGCATTAACAATGTGTATATGACAAGGAACAGAATCACCTACAGGATAGAAACGAAGGAATGCGGGGCGGGCAGGGGTGGGGTGGGGGTAGGAGCGGGGAGAGTGTCTTCTGCTAATCCGTATGCTGTATGAGCCAGCTGTGGCAAGACAACGCAAACTTGCTCAAAGATGATATCACAGAATCTGGCGACTGGAGTGTCGCTGAACTATTTTCTCATCAGGGTTGAAGATTGGCTAAAGTGTGATTCTGAGGCTGATTGATACACAATATACAGCCGACTGGTTTGCAGAAAACGTCGGACTGAAGAATCTGCCATCGGGGACGGGGAGGGGAGGGGGGAGCGGGGTTAAGGAGAGGTGTGTTTTTTAAAATTTTGGTCATTAAGTTAGCTGTCATCGCAAAACGGCTTTGTGACTGGTGTTCGCTGCGGCGGCGTCTGACTCGCGTATGCAAACA
>JADBJO010011358.1:0-10000 GCA_016801955.1 Conus betulinus | reverse complement strand
AACAACAGGTGCGTGCGTGCGTTGTGTATGGGGGGTGTGTGTGCGCGCGCGCGCGTGTGTGTGTGTGTGTGTGTGTGTGTGTGTGTGCATGTGTGCGTGTGTGCGTGCGTGCGTGCGTGCATGCGTGCGTGCGTGTGTGTGTGTGTGGATGAGTGGGTGGGTGGTGGTGGGAGGTCCATGGTCGAATGCTTCGTATATTCGGCTGAGAAGCTGGCGAGTTCATGCATTGGGACCGTTCGTCGGGGTCTAATGTTCATCGGCTTAAGGGGGAAATAAACCCCTCTCTGTTCCTGTAGCAGTCAAGGAGTACCTGGTTCACTTCAGGGAAAGTTAAGGCGCAGCAGAAGGAGGGGGGTCGGATTTCTCTAACGCCGTGCCCATAACACAGTGCATATCTGACAGGACACCGCCCTCTAAGGCCATGAGGCTATGGGACTTTTCCGCCCTCTACAGCCCTGAGGCTATGGGACTTTTCCATCCTCTAAGGCCATGAGGCTATGGGACTTTCCGCCCTCTAAGGCCCTGAGGCTATGGGACTTTCAGTCCTCTAAGGCCCTGAGGCTATGGGACTTTCAGCCCTCTAAGGCCCTGAGGCTATGGGACTTTCAGCCCTCTAAGGCCCTGAGGCTATGGGACTTTCAGCCCTCTAAGGCCCTGAGACTATGGGACTTTCAGTCCTCTAAGGCCCTGAGGCTATGAGACTTTCCGCCCTCTACAGCCCTGAGGCTATGGGACTTTCAGTCCTCTAAGGCCCTGAGGCTATGGGACTTTCCGCCTCTAAGGCCCTGAGGCTATGGGACTTTCAGTCCTCTACAGCACTGAGGCTATGGGACTTTCAGTCCTCTAAGGCCCTGAGGCTATGGGACTTTCCGCCCTCTAAGGCCCTGAGGCTATGGGACTTTCAGTCCTCTACAGCACTGAGGCTATGGGACTTTCAGTCCTCTAAGGCCCTGAGGCTATGGGACTTTCCGCCCTCTAAGGCCCTGAGGCTATGGGACTTTCCGCCCTCTACAGCACTGAGGCTATGGGACTTTCCGCCCTCTAAGGCCCTGAGGCTATGGGACTTTCCGCCCTCTACAGCACTGAGGCTATGGGACTTTCCGCCCTCTAAGGCCCTGAGGCTATGGGACTTTCAGTCCTCTAAGGCCCTGAGGCTATGGGACTTTCCGCCCTCTAAGGCCCTGAGGCTATGGGACTTTCAGTCCTCTAAGGCCCTGAGGCTATGGGACTTTCAGTCCTCTAAGGCCCTGAGGCTAAGGGACTTTCAGCCTTTTTACCTTAAATTCTGGTAGGCTGGATCCAGACAACTGCTTCTCTGCAAACATCCCGCCTGCTAGTTCCAGTCATGTACCGCGGTGCTGGTCGGCAATGTCTGCGCGGCACTGGACCTCAGACTACCAGAACACAACCTCCAACACTGTCCAGCCCGTGATGTTCTACGGCGTCAGACCTGGCCAGAGGGTGCAGAACTGCTGATGCAGCTTTGGGGGCAGCCGTCAAGACCTCGAGAAGACTGTGGGTGGCATTGTGGCGACAGGATTGAAGATTTGACGCAACCAATTAAAATCGACAGAAGAAGAAGAAGAAAGAAGAAGAAGTGAGGAGGAGGAGAAAAAAGAAAGAAGAAGGAGGAGAAGAGAAGGAGAGGAGGAGGATAGCGGGGTTGTTCCTTCAATATAAGGCCAGAATAGCCCAGTCGGTAGAGCGCTGGATGCATGATTCTGGGGTTACGCTTTCGAATCTCCGCAGGACTGTTTTGGTATGAGGGTGGAGGGTGGGGGGGGGGGGGGGATTTTCTCTCGCAGCTAACATATACGCGCGCGCACAGATAGACAGAACAATATACAGTGACCGCAAAGTTGTAGACGCTAACTCTCCGGCAGACACCGTGGATGTATGCACTACAACAGTACGGTCGTGTTTTACTGATGACTGCCTGCCGGGGGGCGAAAGTTGACTCCAGACAGGCGTAAACACACACGGCTCTCTTTCAAAAGTCAAAGTTCTAACACCCCCCCCCCCCTCCTCCTCCTTCTCCCACCCCTAAGCCCGGCAATGAAGCAGTTCCTATGTTTGCACTCTAAAGCCCACTGACTGCGTCATCCCCATTCTCTTGTCATTCTCTCGTCTCCCCTCCCCCCCCCCCCCCCATCCCCTCAAACCCCCCTTCCTACGTCCCCAATTTTTTTCTATTCATAAAATCTTTGCTCTGTCATTGTCCTAATCACGGAGGAGTTGTCTGCCCGCGCCTCAAGTGCTTTCTCCCCCACAAACTATTTGTGCAGCATACACATCTTTTTACCCCCCCCCCCCCCCCCCCCATTCTCCCCTCCCCCCCTCTTCTAAACACTCACACAGTGAACCCAGAAACTCTCAAATGGGAGTGTGAACAGCGACGTACATGCACAGACTTTTTTTGTCTTCCAAGTTCCAAACTGCATCCTACTGAAATGAGCACAGTGATCTTTCTCTCTGTTCGTCATAATATGTTGAAATTATCCGAATCATTCATCACGTTTCTTTTGTGTGTGTGTGTGTGTGTGTGTGTGTGCGTGTGTGTGTGTGTGTGTGTGTGTGTGTGTGTGTGTGTGTGTGTGTGTGTGTGATGCTGGGAGAAAGCTCCATCGCCAAGTGTGAGAGGTAAAGGTTCATGGATTTTGCATGAGTGTGCCTTATGGTTCTCTCTCTCTCTCTCTCTCTCTCTCTCTCTCTCTCTCTCTCTCTCTCTCTCTCTCTCTCTCGCTCGCTCGCTCGCTCTCTCTCTCTCTCTCTCTCTCTCTCTCTCTCTCTCTCTCTCTCAATCGTTATCTGTATCTATTTACCTACTTACCTACTACCTATCTCTCTATCTATATCTATCTATCTATATATCTATCTATCTATCTATCTATCTATCTATCTATCTATATCTATCTATCTATGTCTGTCTTCTTTCATTCTTTCTTTCTGTTTGTCTTTGTATCTATCATAGACTGATAACGCTTAATTAGACGATAGATGCAGGTAAACGAACAGAGATAAGATAGATAGATAGAGATAGATAGATAGATATAGATAGATAGATAGATAGATAGATAGATAGATAGATAGATAGATAGACAGATCATGTGACGGACATGACCTCGAGGCTGAATGGGAAGTGCAGAGTAGAGGAGGTGAAAGGAGGCACAACAATATGCAAGTCACCATGCCTTGCACGCCTGGCCCTAATGGCTAGCACATGTGCCAACCACAGCTCTCTCTCTCTCTCTCTCTCTCTCTCTCTCTCTCTCTCTCTCTCTCTCTCTCTCTCTCTCTCCTTCTTTTTTCACCTTTTATTTTCTTTTTCCTTTTTCTTTCCCCTTTCCTTTTCTTTTCTTCACTGTGACGAATATGCAACGATATTTTCTACACCGTCCTTCTTGTCGTCTTCTTTTTCTTTTTCTTTTCTTTTCTTTTTCCTTTCTTTCTTTCTTCCTTTCTTCCTTTTTGTTTTGGTCTTTCCTTTCTTTTGTCTTCTTTTTCTTGGTTACTGGCTGTTTCTGCGCTGTTGACGGCTTCATTCAGAGTCCTGTCAAAGACACGTGCCGCCAAGAGGTGCAGCCCGCAGGATGCAGTTGGGGGGTGGGGGGTGGGGATGGGTGGTGGGGATGGGTGGTAGGATAGAGGGGAGGAGGGAGGGGGAGGAGGAGGATGGGAGAGGGGATGGGGGGGTTGAGAAGGGGGAAGCAGAGGGGCCAAAAGGAGGTGTGTGTGTGTGTGTGTGTGTGTGTGTGTGTGGTGTGTGTGTGTGTGTGAGAGAGAGAGAGAGAGAGAGAGAGAGAGAGAGAGAGAGAGAGTGCTGGTGGTGGTGGTGGTGGTGGTGGTGGTGTACGGGTCACAGTGACTGGAGAGAGCGGACAAAAGGATGAACGTTCCGCGAGGAGGGACTGACAATCACTTCAGGTATGTATGGGCATGTAGTGTATGTACTAAGGGGAAGAGGAGAAAGAGATAAGGGAATGAGTACTTTGGGGGTGGGGGGTGCGGGTGGGGGTGGGGAGGGGAGAGGGAGGGCAGACAAAGAGAGAATGGTGGGGGCAGGGAAGAGAGTGGTTAGGGAGGGAGCGAGAGGGGGAGTGGGGAGGGGGGAGAGAGAGAGAGAGAGACAGACAGACAGACAGACAGACAGACAAGGGGAGAGGCAGATATAGGGAAGAGAGGGACAAAGAGAGGAGGAGAAGGAGGAAGAAGAAGAAGAAGAAGAAGAGACAGATAGACAGAGAGACATAGACAGACAGACCGACAGACAGAAAGACAGACAAACACACAGACAAACAGAAAACAGACAGACAGACAGGGAGACAGACGTAGAGAAGGGGGGGGGGGGACAGAGACATAGAGAAAAAAAAAATCAGGCAGAGAGAGGGGGGCGATGAGAAGGGACCTTGGACCCCGCGACCCACGACCCTACAACCCATCAATACCTCACCCACAACCCACGACCCTACCACCGATGAATGCCTCACCCCGCAACCCTGCAATCCATGAATGCCTCAGCCCACAACCCACGACCCTACAACCCATCAATACCACAACCCACGACCCTACAACCCATGAACACCTTACCCTACGACCCTGCAACACATGAATACCTCACCCACAACCCACAACCCCACGTCGCACGAACACCGCAATCCTCGACCCGACACTGCACGAGACCAGAGCCCTCCATCCCACAACCCACCCACCCCACACCCCCACACCCACCCCGCCACTGCAAAAACCCTGCAACCTTCGATCCTACGACCCATGACCCCACACCGTACAAACCCTGCAACCCTCGACCCCACGAACTCACAACCCACGACCCTACAACCCACGACCCCACACCGCACACAAACCCTGCAACCCTCGACCCCACGAACTCACAACCCACGACCCTACAAGCCACGACCCCACACCGCACAAACCCTGCAACCCTCGACCCCACGAACTCACAACCCACGACCCTACAACCCACGACCCCACACCGCACAAACCCCGCAACCCTCGACCCCACGAACTCACCACCCATGATCCCACAACCTCACACCGCACGAATCCCGGAACCCTCGACCCCACAAACTCACAACCCACATACAACCTCACACCGCAAGAACCCTGCGACCTTTGAGCCCACGACCTCACAACCCGCGACCTCATATACCCACGACCCCTCAACCCACGACCCCACAACCCCAAGCCGCACGAATCCGAGAACCCACGACCCGACGACCCGACGACCCCACGACCCACGACCCCAACCATTTCTCTACCTGTCCCGCTGGCCGTGTACGCATGACGTTGGTTTTGCACTGCCGCGCATCCATCATCCGCAGCGGCACGTGCAATGCGTATTGACTGACAGGCGTGTTAACAAGGAACGCATGACCGCACGTTCGGAGCCGGCATCACCCCTGCCTGCCTGGTTGCTGAGGAGAAGATGGGGGAGGGGGGGGGGGAGAGGCGGGGAGTGGGGGGGGGGGGGGTACTGCGTTGTTGGTGTTGGCAGTACCTCATGGGTGAGGGGAAAGGAGGGAAGAAGGGAGTGCGGGGGGGGGGGGGGGGGGGGGGGGGGGGGGGAGGGTGGAGGGGGAGGAGAGAAGAAAGAGAGTGTGTGGGAGGTGGGATTGGGGGAGGAGAGGGGGGAGGAGGGGGAGTATTATATACAGTGTTACCACTCAATAAAGCAACAGGTGTGAGTCGCTGGTGTTTATACATATGTATGTATGCAGGTGTGTGTGTGTGTGTGTGTGTGTGTGTGTGTGTGTGTGTGTGTACGCACGCGCACGTACCTCTGTGTGCGTGCGTGTGTGTGTGTGTGTGTGTGTGTGTGTGTGTGTGTGTGTGTGTGTGTGTGTGTGTGTGTGTGTGTGTGTGTGTGTGTGTTTAACAATCTAGTAGTGGGAGAAAACAAGTGCTGCCTAGCAATTCTCCTATCGTTACATTAATGACTTGGCAAAGATTCGAAAGAGAAAAAAAAAGTGCGTGTGTGGGGGGGAAGGGGGGGGGGGGGATAATAATTAAACAAGAATGAAACGTCAGGGATATATATTATCATTATAAGATCCTGCACTAGCAGCCTATGGAAACCAGCGTAACCCATCTTTTGCCTAGAGAAGACCTAAAAGTTCGAAACGCGTCGTGTTTCGTCTTGTAATTTGTTTGTCCCTCTTAACCAGTTGTTACTTTAAAATCCTCATAAGAATTTGTTTCACTTCGGATATTATTACATTTTGATCCGAATCATTCATCCGTTCATGTAGCTATGGTCAGCAAGATTGCACAACGCTACCAAACTTAGTCAAACCATACTTTAAACAGTAAACAAGTAGGGTAACTTCTGCTCCCATAAGAAAACCTAAAGCAGAGTAACTTTCATTCACGACTGGCACAGCCTTTTGAATAAAGTCAGACAAATACAAAGACGAACAATCTGATAGTGGGGTAAAACCAAGCGCAGGCCAACAACTAAGACAGTCGAGTTGTTGGTCTGCGCTTGTTTTTTTTTTTTTCCCCACTATCAGATTGTTCGTCTTTGTATTTGTCTAAGTTTATTCAAGGTTAAAAGGATGTGCCAGTCGTGAATAAAAGTTACCCTGTGTTAGGTTTTCTTATGGGAGCAAAAGTTACCCTGCTTGTTTACTGTTTATTGTTTATTGTTCCCTGCCTCATTTTATTTTTTTCAAATCACACTTTGTCAAAAGAAGGGAGCCCGAGAACAAACTATGGCTCTACAATGTCATCTAAAGGCAATAAAGAAGGAAGGGAGCCCCCCCCCCCCCCCCTCCCCCCCCCCCCCCCCCCCCCCCCCCCCCCCCCCCCCCCCCCCCCCCCCCCCCCCCCCCCCCCCCCCCCCCCCAACAAACTATGGGAGTACAGTGGCATCTAAAGGCAATAAAGAAAGAAGGGAGCCCCAAGAACAAACTATGGGAGTACACTAGCATGTAAAGGCAATAGTGAGTGATCCCCCCCCCCCCCCCCCCCTCCGCCAAGAAGAACACGTAGCCATTTAGTTTCACTTCTCCTGTTCGTCTCCAAACTAAGCTAAGTGGCTACGTGTTCTTCCCTATTTGTTTTTCGACTGAAGAAGACCCAAGAGGTCGAAATGCATTGTGTCTAATCCTGTACTCTTGTTTGTCCGTGTCCGTGACGGTAACTAACCCCCCTCTCTTTCCAGATGTTGCTTCATTTCCGCCCTCGGTCACTCCGTTTTGAGACTTACTATTTCCCCCCTCAGGCGAGAAACCAATGCTCTTTTCACCCCATAGCCCGACTCAAGGACAGAGCCAGGATCTTGCTGGAGGTGCGCGTTCTCCTGACTCTCTTTTCATTAGCATGTATGGCCAGGATAACATAACGCATGTTTGAGAAGAAGAAAGAAAAATTTACTCACGATGCATTGTCTGAGTGTGTTGTTGTTTGTTGCTGTTGTTGTTGTTGTTGTTGTCGTCGTCGTTGTTGTTGTTGTTGATGATGTTCGTTTGTTTGTTTGTTTGTTGTTGCATTTTATAACAGATGAACATTCACTTGTTCATCTTCAATGTATTAATGTTAGACACACAGCGACTGGTTTATTCATGTACTGTGATGTGTGGTGCATCGTCACAACAAACAAACAAACAAACAAACAAACAAAAGAAAGAAGAAAAAATGTGTGGGACACTGACACTTTTTATGTTGCTGCGTTTTGCTCAAAGTTTGACTTCTCATCAAACGAAATACACATTTTTTTCTGGCTGTACAGGTAGGTAGGTAGGTAGGTGGGCAGGTAGGTAGGTAGGTAGGTAGGTAGGTAGGTAGGTAGGAAGGTAGGTGAGTAGGTTGGTACTTGTGTGTACGGAGTTAAAGCAGAGGCTCCGCTGTGATGATGATGATGGTGATGATGATGATGATGATGATGATGATGATGATGATGATGATGACGACGATGATGATGATGACGATGATCATGATGATAGTGATGATAATGATGATAGTGATGATGATTGATGACGATGATCATGATGATAGTGATGATAATGATGATAGTGATGATGATGATGACGATGATCATGATGATGATGACGACGACGACGACGACGGTGAGCCCTTGGTGGGACGGGGGAGAAGACAAGACATCTGGACTTTATTCCCTTCGAGAACGCTACAGTGTCCACGGCACGACGAGCAGCGTTCACGACCTCCCCCTCAACCCTCCTCCTGAGGTCAGGGCCCCCGAACCCGAAGAGCCGCACGAGGAGTGCAGGTGGCCGCGGAGGGGGGGTGAGCTCAGCAGCCGCCTGCTCCTCTAATATTTAGTGGTATAGCATGTACATTGCATGGCAGGAGTGCCGCCTTCTGTCCCGGCGTTGGTCAGTTGCGCCTCTCTGTCTGTGTTTGTCTGTCTGTCCGTCTGTCTGTATGTCTGTCTGTCTCTGTCGGGTCTCTGCTGTCTGTACTTCTGTCTGTCTGTACGTCTGTCTGAGTTTGTCTCTGTGTCTGTCTGTTCTGTCTGTTCTGTCTGAGTCTGTCTGTCTCTGCCAGTGTGTCTGTCTGTATTTCTGTCTGTCTGTCTGAGTCTGTCTGTCTCTGTAAGTCTGTCTGTCTCGTCCGTCTCTCTGTCCGTCTCTGTCCGTCTGTCTGTCTGTCTCTCTCTCTCTCTGTCTCTCTCTCTCTCTCTCTCTCTCTCTCTCTCTCTCTCTCCTCTTTTTCTCTCTCTGTGTAGGGAGGGGGAGGGGAGAGGTGGTGTGTGTGTGTGTGTGTGTGTGTGTGTGTGTGTGTGTGTTGTGTGTGTGTGTGTGGTGTGTGTGGGTGTGTGTGTCCTTCATTTAACGTCTATCCACTATTCATGATATTATAGACAAATGTGTGTGTGTGTGTGGTGTGTGTGGTGTGTGTGTGTGTGTGTGTGTGTGTGTGTGACGCGCCTGTCTCTGCCTGTCTGTCTGTCTGTCGTGTCTTGTCTGTCTGTCTGTCTCTCCTCTCTCTCTCATCTCTCTCTCTCTTCTCCTCTCATCTCTCTGTAGGAAGGGGGAGGGTAGGCCGATATTGTATGTATGTATGTATGTATGTATGTATGTATGTGGTGTGTGTGTGTGTGTGTGTGTGTGTGTGTGTGTGTGTTGTGTGTGTGTGTTGTGTGTGTGTGTGTGTGTGTGTGGTGGCTTGTGCGCGGCGCGCACACGCCTCTGTCTGTCTGTCTGTCTGTCTGTCTGTCTGTCTGTCTGTCTCTCTCTCTCTCTCTCTCTCTCTCTCTCCTCTCTCTCTCTCTCCTCTCTCTGCCTGTCGGGCTTGCTGGCTATCTGTTCTCATGTCTGTTCTGTCTCTATTTCTCTTTTCTCTCTGTCTGTCGTCTGTCTGTCTGTATTCTTGTGTTGTATGCCTGTCTGTCTGTCCTGTCTTTCGTCTGTCTGTCTCTCCTCTCTCTCTCTCTCCTCTCTCTCTCTCCTCTCTCTCTTCCCATCCCATCTCTCTCTCTGTCTCTCCTCATCCCTCTCTCTCTCTCTCTCTCTCTCTCTCTCCTCTCCTCTCTCTCTCTCTCTCGATGTTCTAAACCCTCCCCCTCCTTCCCTCCCCCCCCCCTCCCCCCTACTACTTTGCATCTGTTGCATCGCTTGGTTCCCTGGACCTCGTAACCGTTAGAGCACACCTCTTAAATCACTGTCTTTATCTGCGGATGGCTTCCATTTCGTACATCACCCACCCCCTCTGTCTCTCCCCTCACACCTCCCTTT
This sequence comes from Conus betulinus, assembly GCA_016801955.1. Lineage (NCBI taxonomy): Eukaryota > Metazoa > Mollusca > Gastropoda > Neogastropoda > Conidae > Conus > Conus betulinus. Next base: position 284 of record JADBJO010011358.1, on the reverse strand, counting down.
TGCACCACCCATTCTTCCCCTCCTCTTCCCCCACCCGCACTATAGCCACTACCCTCTCCTCTCCTCTCTCCTCTCTCTCGCTCTCTCCTCTCTCTCTCTCTCTCTGTGGGTATCTAGCTTGAAATGAAAGATTAATGAAAAAAAAGATAACTCCCTCTCTCGTCTCCTCATCTCCCTCTCTTCTCTCCTCTCTCTCTCTCTCCCTCTGCCCTTCCGTCCCGGCCATCCGTCTCTCTGTCTGTCTGTCTCTGTCCTCTCTCTGTGCTGTATCCCTGTATGTCTGT
>JADBJO010011357.1:61408-65419 GCA_016801955.1 Conus betulinus | reverse complement strand
CTGTACAAATCCATTTGCCATCTACAGTCAATCAGCCTTTGTCGGAAAACACGAATAAACTGGCTTTGATTTCCGACACTCTGGGACAGCCAGACATCACCAAACCCATGCTTACACAGAAACAGACGTACATTTGAAACCCAGTTTGTTTTTTCCCTTTACATCTATTCGAACAACATTTCATAAGACTTACGAGGCAATCTATAATGTTCCATTTGTAAAAGCTTTAACCAATACCGAACACATCTAATGGCTGAACAAATAAACAGTGGATATCTATTGGTCTCCCCATATACCAAATCATTTGAAATACGCCTGTCAAGACCTAGAAACCTCTTCAAAGCAAATAAATGTACTGCCTCGCAATGAACAACAGCATTATCTAAACCCCAAATTTCAGCTCCATACATCAAAACCGGCTGTATTTGGGAATCAAATATTTTCAAAAATAGCTCAAGCGAATTGTTATTCAAAGCAATCAGTCTTTTCATGACACATACCAAAGCATTCTTTGCCCTACCTGCAAGATCTTTACAGGCAAAGGTAAAACTTAGGCGTGTAGAAAAATAGATCCCTAAATATTTATATACATTCAGCACAGGTATAGTAATTCCGTTATACATCCATCTTTCCCTCGCCGCCAAATAACCTCCCTTTCGAAACACCACAATGTTGCTTTTATTCATATTTACTTTCAACTCTAATGAAGAGGCAGCCCTGTTCAGATTATTTTTATCTGGCGCTGTAAGCCAACTATCGTTTCTGAAACCAAAACAACATCATCTGCTAATAATAGGATAAACAATTCTAAGACATCTTCCGAAAATCGTCCACCATGAAGGCCATTATTGATAACCTCAATGGTAAGCTCATTAATGAATATAGAAAAAAGTACCGGGCTGCAAACATCACCTTGCTTTACCCCAGCAAAACAATTAATATAATCTGTCAGATTGGAACCACTTCTCACCCTAGTCTTAACAACTTTGTACATGGCTCTTATACAGCGAAATAATTTCCCCTTGATCCCATTTTTTAACAAGATAGTCCATAAAAGCTTTCTATTGATGGAGTCAAAGGCTTTTTCAAAGTCAATAAACGCAACATAAAATTTACGATTTAATGAAAATTGTTTCTGAACAAAATGCAAGAAGAGTAAACATATGGTCAATAGTAGAGTAGCCCTTTTTGAACCCAGCCTGATGCTCTCCCGTGATATTATTACATTCAATCCATTCCTGCAATCTGTTGTTAACAACAGTACTATACACTTTACAGCTAACATCAACCAAAGAGATACCTCTGTAATTATTAGGGTTATCTACATCGCCTTTCTTGAACAAGGGCAAGGTTACAGACTCTGTCCAGTTTTTCTGGGAAGATGCCTTCATCAAAAATTCTATTGAACAGAACTAGTAAAAAGTCAACAACTCGAGGTCCAGCATACTTCAACAATTCACCAATAATAGAATCAGGTCCTGCTGATTTGTTAGTTTTAATTTTCCGCATGGCAAATATAATTTCTTCTTTAGAGATGGGACGATTGAAATGCTCGTCTTCTCCCTCATCGATAACAACAGAAAGCTCATCATCACTTAAAATATCTTTACCTAACAAATGTGTAAAGTGCTCATACCATGTATCCAGGGAAATATTATTCTTAATGTATTTTCTTTTAAATGAAGCTCTTTTTAATGTTTTCCAAAACTCCTGTTGTGAAGGAAGAGATCTGATCAAGTTATCTAATAAGTTTTTATTGAACATTTTCTTCTTCTGCTTTTGAAGTTTTTATATTCTCTTCTTGCAATGACATACTCACTTCTGTCACCATCGTCCAAAGTACGAAGCCATATTCTCAATAATTTTAGCGTTTTTCTTTTCATTACCAACACATCGTTGTCAAACCAATCATCCTTTTTAGCACCGTTTTCTTATTAGCACACGTTTTATCATACATTCAGCACTGTTTTTAATACAATCATTAAACAAATCTAAAGCTTTATTAACATCAACATTGATCAGTTCTAAAGCCTCATTTAATTTAGTGCACATTTCTGCTTTACACAAATTCTCTCTGTAAGTCAAAGCATACTCATCATTCCACACAAACTTATCAAATACTGTTGCCTCAACATTCTCCGTTGATCTATCGCCACCTTTTGTGTAAAATCAATGTGAAATTCAACAGGTAAATGATCGGATTCGATACGCTCCGAAACAAACAAATAACATAAATCACAAAAAGTGAAGAAAAAATCTTTAGATACGAGGAAATAATCATTAACGCTGCTCCCGCTGTCTGAAATGTATGTATAGCAACCATGACGGTCGCCCTGACATACACCATTCATAATATACAAATCAAAGCAACGCACAGATTTAACAATAACTTACCGTAATTATTCAATACATTATCATGAGAACGTCGATCTGTGCAAGGTGGCTGGCTTTTTGTTTGCAAACAGGAATCAAAAACATCAGTATACAAATCAGGAGAAAAATTTGCCGTCCTGCTGTTCAGATCGCCACACAGTACTATGTCAATGTCACCAAGAGAGCACAAGCAGTCAGCCAAACAGTCTTCCAACATAGAAATACCATTATCAACATTAAAAGAATTATAGAAAGGAACCTTCAGGCTGAATATACGTACAAACCAAAGCAATGTTTCTCTGTGTACCAAAAAGCGATTTTTCAATTAAAAAGACACATACATTAGAGCAATGAACTTCTACATATGATACGAAGGGAACAAATTCTTGTTTTATCAAACAAACGAGTCCTCCAGATCTTCTCCCCTGATGACAGAGTTTTACAGCAGGTTTGATAAAGGCTTTATACCCAACAAACATGTCCATGCTACAAGTTTCAACGAACGTTTCTCCAAAGCATATAAAATCAAAACCACAGGCATAAGAAATAAATGCATTGTCAAAAACTTTTGAGAGTAAACCATTCACATTCCAAGAAAGAAGTTTGAATATTTTATTATTACATACAGGCACATTCAGACCCCGGTTGTCAATATCAATATGATCACTATCAAGTGCACCGTTTTCCATACACGCATTAATATCGCTATCTAAATCATCATATTTAGAAAAATCATCATTCAAACGGCTGTCGTTCAAACTGTCATACGATTTAAGCGTGTACCAGTGCCATCGCTCACACCGTCCACAACACTGCCGTCAAAAGCACGTGCAAAGCGGCTACTGCCACGCGTGACAGGATCCGGAACGGCCAGTCTTTCCACCGGTGTCAAGGTATTCTTTCTCCCTCTTGAATTAACAACTTCATCGTCGCGAGAGGGCCGGCCAAAACCCTATTTCAACTCTTTTAGCTGACCAGAAGAGTCAAGTCCGAACCTCTTGCCATCAACAAGGAGATGGTCAAAGACCATCGCGGCTCTCTTACCGCTATTCCTTGCGTCTTTCAAATGAGGAGTGAGCTTACGTCTTATATCACGGACCCTACTTGTAAAATCTTCGCCGACAAAGACATTGGTTCCTTTCAACTTGGCCTTAGCTTTCAAAATATGTACCTTGTCCTTGTATGAGGAACACATCTGGCAATGATAGGGGAGTCATGCTTTGCATTCAAACGATGCGCTCTGTCAAACTCGACCCCATTCACGCCCAACTTCTTAGCAGTCAAGTCCTTCAACATTCGTTCGCAGTCATCACTATTCTCATTCTCACTTCTGCTCAATCCATAAAACAATAAATTATTACGCTTCGAGCGCCCTTCGAGATCATCTGCCTTCTTTTCTAGAAACTCAAGTCTGTCACCAAGTTCAGTTCACTCTCTGCAGATCATTGTTCTGGGAACGTAATTCCGCCACTTCCTCCCTAAGACCCTTCACTTCGTTCTGCAACGCAGCGTACTGTTCACCAAGGGTCTTCACATCTGTTTTAACGTCATCCAACTTACTGTTCATGGCCTTGCTGGTCCTGTCCATCTCCAGAAGCTTGGTCATGATGTCGGCAGTGGTGGGTTCGGCGCTGGTCG
>JADBJO010011357.1:5000-22500 GCA_016801955.1 Conus betulinus | reverse complement strand
GCTAGGCGTGTTTCCTGAAGACTTTTGGCTTCGGTTGCACAGCCACACAGCATAAAACTCGGTCGGAACTAACAAGCACGTTAAAACAGACTGGAACCAAAATCATACCAGAAAGCTTTCAATTCGTGAGAGATACCTTTTTTTGGAGGGGAGAGGGGAGGAGGTTAGGAGATGGACCTCAGAAGGGAAGCTCACTGGCTGCCGCAGTTTCAACCCATAAACAAACGTGAAGCTGATTTCAGCTCCACCCTTCTGTCACACGCCCAGGGGAGCTCACCCTGGATCCTACTTCAGAGCAGTAACTATGGTCGAAACCTGCTGTCTCACACGTGACGTTTAGTATGACAGGTGTCGATGATCGGGTAGTGAGTGCCATAGTTCCTCTGACCTGGCTGATGAAGGAACTGGTTTCGGTGGCATCATCTGACAGATAGTCGTTTTGTAGCTACAGAGTGAAGGCGCCTCCCACAGGTTTCATGACCAAATTTGCTGAGTTATCGACTGCTCAAGGTTGGGAAAGAGGAAAGTTAAAAAATATTCTGCAGCATTGCTGAAAAAGGCCAAAAGGCAAATCAACACATAAAACAAAACACCTTCTTGGTTTGCCGCGTATTTGTTTGTTTGTGCATAGTTGAATATTTCTTGTATGTGACGCTTGAGGAAGACATGTTCGTCGAAAATTTGCTAGTCTGTTCTGTTTTCTATGGTGTGTTGAGCAAGTGCCATTTTGCACTCTGTTTTTTTCGATACTTTTGCATTCTGCTTTTGGGATAGATGGTTCTGTGATCAAGATACTGAGAGAGGAGTGGTTGCCAGAGAAATAGAACAGGAGCATGGGGTGAGGGGGAGAGAGAGGAGACGCAGAGAGAGAGAGAGATCGGAGAGAGAGAGAGAGAGAGAGAGAGAGAGAGAGAGAGAGAGAGAGAAGAGAGAATGACAATGACAATGAATACAGTTTAATGTCATCAGCAAAAACTGCTATTTGACATGGGGAACACTGCTTGAACAAAATCAAGAAAAATCAAAATAAAAAGAATCAGAAAGGAAATAAAAATGAGTAAACATCATAATTAGCAGGCGACCAACAGGCCTAGTCAATCAGTTTCGAGGACAATAGGACTTAATAGGAACGAACTTTAATTCTACTTAAGTATTGAAAAGCTCCTTTTTCGAAGAAAATTTGCTTCTGCGATAAAATTTAGCAATAGACTTTAAGTTTCTTTTCACTATCACTCTGTAACAGGGTGACTAAGTCACGTTCTTCTGCTAAGACTGATTTAAAGACATCGCATTTTCCCCGTACATTATTATACACCTCACACTGAAAGAAAAAGTGAAATTCATCTTCTATATTATTTTTTTTTACAAACTGGACAGATACAGTTAGGTTCATTATTAGACATACCATACCATCTTTCTCTAGTATATAGACCAAGGGTCCTGTTCGAAAGCGTGGCTAATGAATCCCCTATGCCATTTTCGCGTTACAACCGATAAATACTTTTTGGATGTAAGTCACTATTAAAGCGCAAACGCTCTTTAAATTCTAGGATAAAAAGTTTGTCGTTTCTCAACACCCGCTGGTTATTCCATACAAAACGAGAGAGAGAGAGAGGAGACGAGAGAGAGATGAGAGAGAGGAGAGAGAGAGAGAGAGATATGAGATGGAGAGAACGTTTCGAGATGAGAGAGAGATATGGCAATGGAACATTCTTTCACAAGCATGTTATACTGTCTGTGTCTGTCTGTCTGTCTGTCTGTCTGTCTGTCTCTCTCTCTCTCTCTCTCTCGCTCCTCTCCTCTCTCTCTCTTTCAAATTCCGCACAGGGCATAACAATATCATGAGGAGATGAGAGCAGAGAAAAGAAAATTGCATCCCTCCCACATCCCTCCTCAATAGTGCTTCACGATAATTTCCATACCTCTACATCCTTCACAATCATTACAATCACTCCGCTGCAAAGCATCCTTTACTGTCACTCAACTGTAAAGCATCCTTTACAATCACTCTGCTGTAAAGCATCATTTACAGTCACTCTGCTGTAAAGTATCCTGTACAGTCACTCTGCTGTAAAGCATCCTTTACAGTCACTCTGCTGTAGTGCATCCTGTACAGTCACTCTGCTGTTTTTCTTTACAGTCACTCTGCTATAAAGCATCCATTACAATCACTCTGCTGTAAAGCATCCTGTACAGTCACTCTGCTGTAAAGCATTCTGTACAGTCACTCTGCTGTAAAGCATCCTGTACAGTCACTCTGCCGGCTGTAAAGCATTCTGTACAGTCACTCTGCTGTAAAGCATCCATTACAATCACTCTGCTGTAAAGCATCCTGTACAGTCACTCTGCTGTAAAGCATTCTGTACAGTCACTCTGCTGTAAAGCTCATGAGATCCTGTACAGTCATCTCTCTGTGTAAAGCATTCTGTACAGTCACTCTGCTGTAAAGCAAATTCTGTACAGTCACTCTCCTGCTGTAAGCATCCTGACAGTCACTCTGCTGTTTTCTTTACAGTCACTCTGCTGTACTGCATCCTTTACAGTCACTCTGCTGTACTGCATCCTTTACAGTCACTCTGCTGTACTGCATCCTTTACAGTCACTGCTGTACTGCATCCTTTACAGCCACGCTGCAGTAAAGCATCCTTTACAGTCACTCTGCTGTACTGCATCCTTTACAGTCACTCTGCTGTACTGCATCCTTTACAGTCACTCTGCTGTACTGCATCCTGTACAGTCACTCTGATGTAAAGCATCCTTTACAGTCCACTCTGCTGTAAAGCATCCTGTACAGTCACTCTGCTGTACTGCATCCTTTACAGTCACTCTGCTGTACTGCATCCTTTACAGTCACTCTGCTGTACTGCATCCTTTACAGTCACACTGCTGTACTGCATCCTATACATTCACTCTGCTGTAAAGCATCCTTTTACAGTCACTCTGCACTGTAAAGCATCCTGTACAGTCACTCTGCTGTACTGCATCCTTTACAGTCACTCTGATGTAAAGCCTCCTTTTACAGTCACTCTGCTGTACTGCAATCCTTTACAGTCACTCTGCTGTACTGCATCCTTTACAGTCACTCTGATGTAAAGCATCCTTTACAGTCACTCTGATGTAAAGCATCCTGTACAGTCACTCTGCTGTACTGCAGTCCTTTTACAGTCACTCTGATGTAAAGCATCCTTTACAGTCACTCTGCTGTACTGTATCCTTTACAGTCACACTGCTGTACTGCATCCTATACAGTCACTCTGATGTAAAGCATCCTTTACAATCACTCTGCTGTACTGCATCCTTTACAGTCACTCTGATGTAAAATCCTTTACAATCACTCTGCTGTACTGCATCCTTTACAGTCACTCTGCTGTAAAGCATCCTTTACAGTCACTCTGCTGTAAAGCATCCTGTACAGTCACTCTGCTGTAAAACATCCTTTACAGTCACTCTGTTGTACTGCATCCTTCACAGTCACTCTGCTGGTACTGCATCCTTTATGACCCTCCCTCAGCACAGCATCTGCCACGATCTCTTTATAACACTGCGTCTTTCACCGCTACTTCAGAGCTCTCCATCCATCACGTCAATCCAAAGCACTTCATTCTTCACGATTGTTCCATAAAACTGCATTCTTCACGATTGTTCTATAATACTGCCTTCTTCATGATCGCTCAGAGCACAGAATTCTTCCCGATCACTCCTTAGTACAGCATTCTTCATGATCACTTCATAACACTGCTTCCTTCACGACCGCATCACATAACACCGCAACAGTCACGATCACACCTTAACACTGTTTCCTTCAGAGTCACTCTGTAGTGATGTAGCTTTCACAACAGCTCCACAGCATTCCACCCCCCTCCCGATCATTCCATAACAGCGCAGCATCCACGACTGCTGCGTACTACCGCATCCTTCATGATCATCATATAGCACTGCATGCTTCATAATAATATCTACAGTACCATATCCTACCATTCCCAGTCAGTCCCCCTCCACACACACACCCTTCTTTCTACAGCATGGCGCGTTCTTCACCATTATTAATTTTCAAAGCACCGTATCCTTCACGTTGAATTTAGAGCACTGCATCCTTCACGATCATTCCATTATAACTGCATCCTTCACGATCATTCTATTGTACTGCATCCTTCACGATCATTCCATAGCTCTGCATCCTTCACGATCATTCCATAGCTCTGGCATCCTTCAAGATCATTCCATTGTACTGCATCCTTCACGATCATTCCATAGCTCTGCATCCTTCAAGATCATTCCATTGTACTGCATCCCTTCACGATCATTCCATAGCTCTGCATCCTTTCACGATCATTCCATAGCTCTGCATCCTTCACGATCATTCCATAGTTCTGCATCCTTCAAGATCATTCCATTATACTGTATCCTTCACGATCATTCCATAGTACTGCATCCTTCACGATCATTCCATTGTTCTGCATCCTTCACGATCATTCCATTATACTGTATCCTTCACGATCATTCCATAGTACTGCATCCTTCACGATCATTGCATTGTACTGCATCCTTCACAGTCATTCCATTATACTGCATCCTTCACGATATATTCCATAGTACTGCATTCTTCAAGACAGCTCTACAGCACTGCATTGTTCCCCTTCCCAATCACCCACCCCACCCCACCCCACCCCCACCCCACCCCTTTCCAAGGCACTGCGTTCTTTACCATCATTTCATTGCATAGCATCCTTTACATCAATTCCACAGCGTTGTATCCTTCACGTTCATTCCATAGGATCGCATCCTTACATCACTTCCATAGCATCGCATCCTTTACATCAATTCCATAGCACCGCATCCTTTACATCAATTCCATAGCACCGCATCCTTTACATCAATTCAATAGCAACTGTATCCTTCATGTTAATTCCATAGCACCGCATCCTTTACATCAATTCCATAGCACTGTATCCTTCATGTTAATTCCATAGCACCGCATCCTTTACATCAATTCCATAGCACCGCATCCTTTACATCACTCCATAGCACTGTATCCTTCATGTTAATTCCATATCACAACGCATCCTTTACATCAATTCCATAGCACCGCATCCTTTACATCACTTCCATAGCATCGCATTCTTTACATCACTTTCCCATAGCATCGCGTCCTTTACATCACTTCCATAGCATCGTGTCATTTACATCACTTCCATAGCATCGCGTCATTTACATCAATTCCATAGCACCGCATCCATTACATCAATTTTATAGCACACTGTATCCTATTGTTCATCCATAGCACGGCATCCTTTTACCTCAATTACATAGCACCGCATCATTTACATCAATTCTAAAGCACCGCATCATTTACATCAATTCCATAGCACTGTATCCTTATTGTTCAATCCATAGCACCGCATCTTTACATCAATTCCATAAGCACCGCATTCTTTACATCAATTCCATAGCAATGCATTCTTCACCATCACTTTACAGCATGCACTACATCATTGACATTACTTCTGTAGCGCAACATCCTTCACGTTCACCCCATAGAACTGCAGCCGTTCAAGATCACTTCATAGCACTGATTCCCATATTGATTCTGCAGCACTGCATCGTGTACGTTTCACTCCACATCACTGCGTGCATCCATCACGATCACTCAGCGCTTTGCAACCTAAAACATAAACCCCGTGGCTCGCCCATCTTTCACGATCATTTCATTACACGGAAAATTTCACGACAGCTCTACAGTTCTGCATCCTTCACAAACACTCCTTAGAATTGCACATCCTTCACGATCGCTATGATGTGCTGCGTCGTTCACAGTCATTCCGTTGTACCGTTTCCGTCAATAACACTTTATAGCACTTCAGCCTTCACGATTCCTACAGTGTACTGCGTGGTTCACAGTCGTTCCGTTGTACCGTTCCCGTCAATAAACACTTTATAGCACTGCATCCTTCACGATCCGTACAATCTACTACTGCTTCGTCCACAGTCATTCCGTTGTACCGTTCGGTCATAAATACTTTATAGCACTTCAGCCTTCAGGATTCCTGCGATGTACTGCTTCGTTCAAATTCATTCCTTTGTACCGTTCCGTCATGAACACTTTATAGCACCGCATCCTTCACGATCCCTACAATGTACTGTGTGGTTTCACAGTCATTCCGTTGTACCGTTTCCGTCATGAATACTTTATAGCTCCGCATCCTTCACGAACTGCACTGCAAAGCACTGCATCCACAATATGAATCCATAGCATGGGACCTTCACAATCACACTGTAACACACACGCATCCTTCACGATCATTCCATTGCAATGCATCCTTCACGATCATTCCATAGCACTGTATCTTCCACGATCACCCTACAGCAGTGCATGCTCCAGGATTATTCCACGGTGTTGCAATGTTTGTGACTTCACCATTCCTCTAATGTAAAGATTGTGCTACACACTAAGAGGAGGAAGCATCAAGGTAACCTTATGAAAAGCTTATGCGGTTCGTACACCTCATTCTACAGCATTGTGACATTCACCACTACGCCATTATTTTTTCCATGTAAAGACTGTACAACACAGGAAGAGGAAAGGGAAACGTAGAGGTAATCCTGTGACAAGCTCATATGGTTGATATATCCAGTGGCTAAGACAGAGCGCAGCAGTTTTATATCTTTCAGTACTTCTGTGATCCATCTTGTGAGCAGCCTAAAATACAAATAAACGCATACAACAGAGAAGAGAGGAGAGAGAGAGAGAGCTGAGAGAGAGAGAGAGAGAGAAGAGAGAGAGATACAGAGAGAGAGAGGAGAGAGAGCAGTTGGAACTTGTGGAGGAGAGAATGCAGAAAACTATGTGTAGAAACCAAACAAGTAATTTAATTAACGAAAATTGTCATCTCATGTCGTGCACAACACACGTAGGCGTGTGTCAATAATAGAGTCACTGTTTTCCAGCCTCATTCTCACTTTACAATATACAAGGAAACTTGCCAGCAATCAAGGGATTATTGTACTGTAAAATGTATCATAAGATCTCTTCCTATTAGTCAGTGTTTCTCTTCTTCTTTCTTTCTTTTTCTTTCTTTCTCTTTCTTTCTTTTCTTTCTTTCTTTTCTGTCCTGTAGAATCGTTTTCGTGCACTTTACAGACACAGGTGGATTTATGAGACAACTTGTCCCTGTGACGTGTTGTGTGTGGTGTGGCCTGTGTGCTGTGTGTGTGTGGGTGTGTTTGTGTGTGTGTGTGTGTGTGTGTGTGTGTGGGTGTGTTTGTAGGTGTGTTGTGTGTGTGTGTGTGTGTGTGTGTGTGTGTGTGTGTTGGGTGTGTGTGTTTGTGTGTGTGTGTGGTGTGTAGGGGGGGTGTGTGTGTGCGTGTGTGTGTGTGTGTGTGTGTGTGTGTGTGTTTTGTGTGTGTGTGTGTGTGGTGTGTGTGTGTGTTGTGTGTAACGCGCTGCGCTTCCTACCGCGCGCCTGCCGTGCCATTTTCTGATCCATTCCTACAGCAGAACTTTGGCGCCGAGCAAAACTTCCCATCTAATGAAGCATCTGCCATAAAAAGCTGTGATGTACAGGGCCACTGAAATGGAAAGGTCAGTGCTGCTCTTTGGGTGCCAACAACATGGACACGCTGGTTGGCTAGATAGATAGATAGAAGCATAGATAGATAGATAGATAGATAGATAGACAGACAGACGACAGACAGATAGATAGAGAGATACATACATACCATACAGACATAATAGCATACATACATAGGATACATATATAGATGGATAGATAGATAGACAGATAGATAGATAGACAGACCAGACACACAAGAGATACGTAGATGGATAGACTTATAGACAGACAGATATATCAAGGAAGGAGGGAGGATAGACAGACGACAGACAGATAGGACAGGACAGTAGATAGATAGACAGAGTGACACATACATACTATACAACATACATCCATACATCATTATGTAGACAGACATATAGATAGATAGATAACAGACAGAACGAGGATAGATAGTAGATAGATAGATAGATAGGGTGGGATAGAGTGAACAGATAAGCCAGTCTCTGGATACATTTTATGCCAGTCTGTACTGGCAGATGAATGCTGGACAGTAAATGCACACGGCTTGTTTAGTCAGTCAGCTGAGGAAAACAAACAAAAACAGAGAGATAGATAGGTAGATAGATAGATAAATAAACACAGAAAAACAGCAGAGAGACAGACAGATAATAGACAGGGGATACGATATAGATAGACAGATAGATAGATAGATAGATAGATAGATTGATAGATAGATTGATAGACAGACAGATAGAATAGTAGATAAAAACAGACAGAAAGACAGATAGATAATAGAAAAGACAGATAGATAGATATACAGATATATAGACAGATAGCCAGTCAATCTGGGATACATTTAACTTGCCAGTCTGTAGCTGGTCAGATTTGAATGCTGGTCAGTTATGCACCGCTCACGAGTCGTTGGTCAGTCAGTATGAGAAAACAAACAACAACAAAAAAACACACACAAACAATTTCACAGTCAGAATGGGCACATTGATGCCAAGTAAATATGACCCACAGGCCCGCCCAAAAGACAAGCACCTGCAGCGTTGGGCTAGCAACCATTCCCGCAGCAGTTATGGTAGAACATGCATTCAGATATATATTGAATTATAAACAAGCTTGCTCTTATGTCTCAGATTGTAGAAATAGGGGTGGTTAAGCCTTCATATCTGCAGTGGTAGATGATTCTGCCTAACTAACAGTATGTGCTTGAGTGGGTGAATGGGGAATAAATAAATGCTTCTCAAAATGAACCTTCAGCAAGCTTATAGTCTCCAAAGCGGGAGACCATCTCCAATGGGGAGAAAGCTCACTAACATATAACTCCTGGTCAGATACCGGTATTTCGAAACCTGATTGTTTCCTCTCCTCAGTGACCGCGGAAAGTGGCAACCCACGACTCCTCTCCCTTTTTCGTTTTAAAAGAAACGCTATACCAGAAAAAGGCTTGTGTGCAATACCATGGTATGTTGTTGTTGAGTTTTCAAAAAACCCACTAAAGGTGCCACCTAAGAAGCAAAAGAAAATCATGAAAGAGCAAAACAAGCTACATTTTCTTGTGAAAGTAGAAAAATATAAAAATAACCTCTTAAGACACAAGTGCTGAGGGCCAGTTCTTGGAATGAATCCGCAAGGACTAAATTACAATGAAATATACTAAAATATCTATTAGATGTTATATAATAAATGCACAATAAGATATTTATAATTCCGATTAGATATATATTATTATATATATATTAACACTCCCACACTACATAACACCCTCCCCACCCCTCATTGTAAGTTGATGGCACACTACGGCCATTGTGGTGGGAGCCGGCAATCCGAAAAATCCAAAATCTTCACCTCGTTTTTTTTTTTTAAATTTCTTCTCCTGAAACCTCTCCATTTTCATGGAACCTTCACATTCCAGCCGGCGTGTCTTCACGCTAACAAATGCACCAATCGCACGCCGCATGCGTGCGTGAGAATGTGTGTGTGTGTGTGTGTGTGTTTGCGTGCGTGCGTGCGTGTGTGTGTGTGTGTTGTGTGGTGGCGTGCGTGTCGGGCTGCGTGCGTGCGTTGCGCCGCGCGCGCGTGCGTGCGTGTGTCGCGCGTGTGTGTGTTGGTGTGTGTGTGTGTGTGTGTGTGTGTGTGTGTTGTTAAAACTAACTAACTTCATCGGGGTTTTTCTTGGACGTGACACTAGTTGTACCCACATTCATGATGCGGTACGTGTGCCAAGGCTGGGCAATGTGAACTAGGTAGAACGCACTTACTGGCAAATCAGGCATAGAATCTTGCAATCTGTTTCGCATCAAGCAACGTCAAAGCTGGCTAATCCATGATTAAGACCGCCATGGTTGGTTGAGAGAACGGGATAAAGGTGGGCACATTTCGATCCCTCACTGCCAGAAGAGATCGGTCCCTTCAGCGTCTACAACACACTGCGCACTTCCCACAACAGAGTCCTGTGAAGGTCAACTTGAGCTGTCATCGTTACATGTTTTGATAGGAGTGGTCCGTTTTTTGAGAAGAGACCCCCTTGTCAAATGGCCGATTCGGCCAGACATTCACCGACAACGTCCGACGATGAAATCCGCCTCTTGAACTGTCAACCAACGTCCCCCCCGTGGGATACCGGGGGGTCTTTTTGTACAAATATTTCCCCCACCCCACCTTCTTGACATTCTGTCTGTGCTAAAAACGTCCGTCCCTTTTCCTTTCTTTCGGCTCATCGATAACTCTTGTCTCCTCCTTTGCTGTACAGGTCCGCTTCTGTCCTGGTCAGTCTGGTCTACCATATCTTTATTCTGTCTTTTCTCCCACACCTCTGTCCCACACAATTCTGCACTCAGCGAAGTCGAGTAATCTGATTATATTCTCGAGTATAGGGTGAGTATCCCAACAGGGTAAACCGAGTTCACACTACTACCAGATACTGGAACGCTGAGAGAAAGAAAAAAAAAAGACTGTCAACGAGAACGCTGCACATTCTGAGCACTGTTCGACGGGATTACCCCGTTCGTTCGGATTGTGTGAACACTGCACATTGGTCGACAACAGACTTCCCGATAGCACAATGGTCTTTAAAATGCTGTCGATACCGTACATTCTGACCACAGGTGCCCAATGAGGATCGACAATCTTTAAGCCGTCTTACACTACCACATACTACAATGTCCAGATGACGGTTGGCCTCTTAAGCTGCCGACGTTGTACATATTGACAACAGTAATCCGACTGGGATCAGACTCTAAGCTGAACGTGCTTCAACAGATTTGCCATCAACTTTGCACGCTGCCATCCTTAGTGTCCTATTGACGATCGAAATCTTTAGCTGTCAACACTGCAAAATCCGACCACAGTGCCAGATTGACAATCAGCACCTTTAGTCACAATTTGCTGACTGTGAGCAGAGCGTTGGCCGTTTTTTTTTAAGTGTCAACAGAGCCCACTCAGACCACAATCCCCATTGAGCTAGAAACCCTTACCCCTACTCTTAGTTGTTGGATTGAACACTGGCGCCTTTAGGTCCTTGCAACAATCCATTGTCTAAACATAGCCTGATAGTCCATGATCTTGCAGTCTTCTCCTACTGTCTGTCCCTTCATTCTGTCTCTGCCCTGCAGCAAATTTCGTTCATCTTGGCCTACAACGACCGCACGTACACACACACACACACACACACACACAACACACACACACACACACACACACACAACCCACACACACTATGGCGCGCGAGCGCACTGCGAGCGCGCGCGCAAGGCGACTGTTTGCTCCTTACTAACAGTACTGGGATGGTTTCAGTGAGTTTTGCACAGAAGCCGGGCCATGATTTAAACTTGGAAGAATTTTGACCGAAGTTTCTCTTCTCTTGCCTCCTTGATCTACCTGCCCACTCCCACCTACCCCACCCCCCCACCCCCCCCCACCCCCCGTCCCTGTCTTCTGTCTGTCTCTCTCTCTCAACATGTCTGTCTCTGTTTCTCTGTTCTCCTCTCTCTCTCTCTCTCTCTCCTCTCTCTCTCTCCTCAGAGTCCTCTCCTCTCTACTTGAACCACACCCCAACAAATTCATTACTGCAATCATACTTGAACGATAGGACTCAGCATGTGTACTTAATGGCAAAACCTCCGCCGTCCAGACTTTGTCTGACATGGAGTCCCACAAGGGCTCAGTACTAGACCCCCTCCCATTCTGCAACTTCATCAGTGATTTTACCATTGTCCGTATCGGATGAAAAAGTCACGACAGATTTATTTGCTGATGACCTCGTCCACTCCAAACGAATGGTAGTGATCTACAGACAATAGAAAACTTCTCTCCATGAAAGTCTAAACGGCGTGTCAGACTGGTGTCATTCAAACTCAATGGATCGTACACCCGTAGCCAAAACCAAATCTATGATTATAGCTACCCGCCGCCAAAACACCAGTTGACTCCTCTTTGCCTAAAACTTCAGTTGAATGGCACTTCTATCGACCAGTAGATGAGCATCGTGTTTTAGGGTTAACGATGAGATAAAGATTGAAATGGGGCAATCTCATCTCCAATAACGTATGCAAGGTAGTCTCAAAAAACACCTTTTCCTGTTATTTAATTAAAAGCGCGCTACGTCAATAGTAACGTGTGCTTAAACTTTTCTTCAATGTACACATAATGTCCACGTATGAGTTACGCTTCAACAGTGTGGGACGGGCAGAAGTGACGTCCCAAAAAAGGCTCAACTCTCCTCCCCTAGACGTGCAGCAAAGCTACTCTATCCAGCTGTATTCTCTAACCACAACGAGTGACTAAAGCGCTGAACATACTTCCTCTGAGTAAGCAATTGGAATTCAACAAGGCCTCATTTATTGTTTACAATCTTGACAGATACTTATGCCATTATTATATCAATGCCCTTTTTACAAGATCGAACAGCTTTTCTGGCTCGACGAAATTCTTTCTTCCCTACCCACTGCATTGATCTATACAAACAAGCCTAGCTTACTCTGGACCATATGTGTGAACTCACCTTCCACCCGAATCTACAAATTACGAATACTTTAAACCTTTTCAAGAAACATTTGCATAAACATTTTTTATGTCCCAGTAATTGTTGTTATTCGGGTAAAATGATCAGCACGCCCATTCGCAAAGTCTTCTGTGAACTATACTTTTGAATACATCGTCCGTCTAAACCTACTACCTACTCCGTTAAAAATCGCTCATCCCCACGTCCCACTCTGTCTATCATGCCTTTTCTGAACTCGCCCTTTTGCTCCCGCCTTCCCCCCGACTCATCCCATTCTCGTCCACCTCGCCCCTCACTCTGAACCTCTCTCTCTCTCTCTCTCAGCTACTCTCTCAGTCGTCTCTTCCTCCTCCCGCTTCTCTCGGTCTCTCTCTTCGCCCTCTCAATCTCCTCTCTCCCATCATCCTAGTTTTCCGTGTTGGTCTCTCCTTCTCTTCGTCTCCTTCTCTCTATCATCGCTCTCTCACCCTCTCTCTCCAATCTCTCTACGTGTTTGTTGGTTGACTTAACGTTTCCATTTCCTTCTTTGTCCACTGGGTACACACCATTCCCCCCATCTCATTATTACTTTTATGCATGGTTTGCTTATCTATTGTAGTAGATAGATTACTCTGTTGCTTAGTTGAATTGTCAGTATTATGAACGATATGTTTGAAATAATGTCGCCCTAGACGTTATAACATACCATAAGACCAGATCATCAATCCGAAAATCTTCAGTCTGCGTCAAAGATCGGTACCCAAGTCTGCAGGGGGTCAAAAACGATCTCTCCTCTCGGGGTGTCTCTCATCGGTGCGACTCTCTCTCCCATCTCTCACTCATCTCCTCAACTGAGTCAAAGATCTTCTCTCGGGGCTCGACTGGCAAACATCTCTCTCTCTCTCAATTATGAGAGAGAAACAAGCAACATTTTTCATAATTGAGATGTGGAACAACGTAGGTACGACACTTAACGGGAAAAACACCAGATGGCAGCTGATTGTAATGGCAAACTGCTATAACTTACGTATGCTTTTCTCTTTCGCTGATTCAGAAGTTGCCATTACGCAGTATACGAATACGTACACCACTGGGGGATTCTGTTGAAATCTAGATTTGCTGTACCTAGTCGGCCTGCTGTTACAGCGGCGGCTATTGCTACATTTGGCTACAGTTTGGCTGTGTCAGTATGAAACAAATGTCCATCTCTGAAGTACACAAAAGAACGTGTGTGTTCGCGCGAGGGTAAAAGCCTGCGTTCAAACGGTGGGCATACGACTTCGCTTTTCGGGGGGCACTTACAAGATGGAGACACTTGTGGTTAATTTGAAAAGGGCAAGGCCCTGCTAGCTGGCAAGTACTATGGGTTGCGCAAATGAATGTGGTATCGTCGTGGTTAGATACCCAGTATGGTTGAGAAGTTCCCCCAAAAATACGATAGTGACGAACATCGGCTAGGTCCTATGTTTCCTCCAAAGAAGGTATAGATAGTTCGTGTTTTAACAGCAAAGTCCGCTCGGGTATTCACCGCCTCGTCTCGACTCCTCATCTCCTACTCCCCGTGGTCTTTTAATACTAGAATACATTCGTTCTCTAACTGCTCTTATCTCCTCCTCGATCTCTCATCTCCTCGACCTCCCAATCTCAAAGTTTCTCCTGTCTCAAAAATCGCCTCTCGCGTCCCCTCGAGGGGCATCCTCTCGATCAATCATCTCTCATCGGGGGGAAGTCTCTCTCTCTCTCTCATTACCCTCCTCTTTGCTAACGGGAAAATCGTCTCCTTTACTAATATTCTCTTGGAGCACGACTTTGGTAACGAAATCCTTACGATTGCTTTGGACACGACCAGATTGTATCTATCCGTCAAACATTCATGCCAGATTGTACTTTATGCCTTAATCAAATAATGCATGACCACCACATGGTGCGTAGTCATATGTCTTGTCATAGATCTCTAAAGGCAGACATGCACAAACTTTTTTTATTTTTACAATACCATTGAGGATCTCGTCACGTGCGTTTGACTCGACATGGTCCGGGTAGCAGCATAAATCTCATCACAACATTTGCAGTATAAAAAGATCGTCACTGCAGCATGGCCTTTTCACTCTGGTAATAGCATAACCTGGCATTCTCATTCCAAACAGATCATGGTTTCGTGGCGTGCCTGAACCCCAGATTGGTATAACATGACTACCATATGGTACCATTGTGTTGCCTTTTTTGCAGTGAGCAGAGTGAAAAAAGGGTCATGGCCGTACTTTTCCATATGGATTTGTAGAGAGTAATCAAAGAGGGGATTTTCACTAGCTTATTGATTATTGCAGGTCTGGGTCTGAAATATTTATGAGATAGCTGTTTACTGACTTTGTCTCAGAGTTTGTACGTGGTGCAGCGTCCAGAGAACCTGACTGTTTATCTTCACCACACCACACGGTGAACCCCACATTCGGAGCATTTTCAGTCTCTCTCTCTCTTAATATTCGTGCAAAGCGATCTAAGCACGAGCACGCTTGTGTGTGTGTGTGTGTGTGTGTGTGTGTGTGTGTGTGGTGTTGTGTGTGTGGTGTGTGTGTGGTGTGTGTGTGTGTGTGGGTGTGTACGCGCGTTGTGTACGTGGTGTGCTTGCATACATGCTTGTGTGAATGCGCACACATGCCCCCCAGCGTGTTGCGCTTGCGTTCAGTTAGTCCAGTTTTCAGTGGTTTTACTTAATAATGTATGTTCATCATCGCCAGATGATATTAGACACTTATTGATATTGAAAAAAAAAAAGATAAAAACCCCAAAAAAAACTCCACAACGCCACACGCAACTTATCGTCGATGACAGAACTTTCAAATCCACATCTGATATATGCATATTTACATAAGCGAAATACCCTGGTGGTACATAAAATTTGTGATCTTTATAAAAAATTGAAATCCTGTGACTGGCGAAGTTAACCATGGCAATTTCAACAACATATGAACCATATAAGACAGTACACAAACATTATCAAAGTTATTCATCTGAATACCTTTCTCTCCTGATACAGCGAGGTCACCACTGGGCATTCAAAACAAAAGATGATGCACAGAAATGTTTTCTTTGCAGACACAAGTAATACCATGAGAATATTTAGTGTTCCAAGTATTCAGACTTCATTTTATGAATTTATCTAAAATGCGGGTCTTAGGCACGATCGTAAAGTAGCCCCCCTTTTTGACTAAAAAATCTGCTTATTATGTATATACTTTTCCAGAATTTGGATTAATTCACAAGACAAATCTAAGGGGATTTGTTGTGCGTGCGTGAGCATGCGCGCGTGCGTGCGGGTGCGTGCGAGCGAGCGTGCGTGCGTGCGTGCGCGCGTGCGTGCGTGTGCGTGCGTGCGTGCGTGTGGTGCGTGTGCTGTGCGTGTTGTGTGTGTGTGGTGTGTGTGTGTGTGTGTGTGTGTGTGTGTGTGTGTGTGTGTGTGTGTGATGGGTGAAACCAAACACGCAATTTTACGATAAGTTTATCATTCGCGAAGCACTCGCATTCGACACTCAGGATATGAATTGATTGAAACATAAACAAAAGCGCTCGCTGCGATCTGGATGGAATCGATTAACTCTTTTGTTTGTTTTAATCTGAAGACCTTTTTCGTGAGTGTGTCTTCCTGAGCTTCGTGAAGCATGCAGACACTTACAGAAATATGATCAGCGGGAAAGCCGATCCCTTCAACAGTAAGAGGATCAAGCGGGCGAGACTCGTGGAAACGTTCGTGAAAAGTGGACACTATTAGACCGTCAAGATATATTCAAAGTGCCGAAACGAGCTTGTATAATGTTCCTTTCCTTTTATGTTGAAGTCTGAAGAGCAATATATTTCACAATTTACAACACGTAGCTGAAGATAGGACAAAACCTGGTTCTAAAATTCGTTAGGTCCAGTGTGGTCGTCAAATTTAAGATTAACTGTGGTTTCATACAAAATGCTGTCTTGTCGTTTCTGTGTCTGTATTACCATGCAGATTACAAAATTCGGAATTGTCATATTTGACAGTCGTATAATCGTCTGTAGATTAAAAAAAAAAAAAAAACAGTGTTACAAGTTGAGGTTTGTTAGGACAATTTGGGAAAGCCCCATTTTTGTTTGTCCTCCTTCACTAAAAAACTACCTCCATCCTATCCTTACACTGTACCGCAACCCCCATCCCCCCGCCCCCCCCCCTCCCCCTCTCTCCTCTCTCTCTCTCTCTCCATGACTCCAAAAGGAAAATTGCCTGTCTTCTTTCTTTCATGCATAGGCCTTGTTATGCCTTCAGTTAGACAGGATTTCTCGTCTCTTGACTGAGTATCTTTTAGATATTTAAGTATTACCTTTCTTGTACTCATAATTCCTTCGCAGGACAATGACCGCATTTGTGTCTGTCTTTTTCTGTCTGTCTGTCTGTCTGTCTTCTCTGGAGCCATGAGCAAGGAGGCAAAGCGCTTACATCCCCAGAAGGATAAATGTGCAAATGCGTGGCATTTTACAATCTTCGCCCATCGCTGATTTCAGAATTTCATCTCACACATCGAAGACATTCACACTCACACTTCCTGTTGATCTCATTGGTTTCTGCCGCCTGCCTCCTGCTCACAGGTTGGCTGCCTTACACCACAAATTGCCCCCAAATTGTCAACATGTCATGTTTTGAAGTATCTACGTGGAGGTTCGCGTGAGGGTAAGGTCTGTGTTCTGGCAGCAGGCTAACCACTCTGTACAGTATAGGAGAACAAGGTGGTCTTCGTGCATATTTCAGATAGGGCAGCCAGGTTAGCTGAACGAGTGGTGTAGTGGTGCGCGCTGCTGCCCTAAGTGGTATAGAGACCCTTTTCTGAGCGAACAGAACCCCAACAAAGAACAAGAGTGGGAAAAGTAAGGCAAGGTAAAAAATATCTCTCTACTCTAGTTCCATGTTTGATACTATATTCATCTGTTTGACTGCAAG
>JADBJO010011357.1:0-2500 GCA_016801955.1 Conus betulinus | reverse complement strand
TGTGTGTGTTGTGTGTGTGTGTGTGTGTGCACCCCACGTGTGTGTGTGTGTGTGTGTGTGGCGTGTGTGTGTGGTGTGTGTGTGTGTGTGTGTGTGTGCTGGTGTGTGTGTGTTGTGTGTGTGTGTTTGTGTGTGGTGTTTGTGTGTGTGTGTTGGGTGTTGTGTGTGTGTGTGTGTGTGTGTGGTGTGTGTGTGGTGTGTGTGTGTGTGTGTGTGTGTGTGTGAGAGTGCCCCCCCCCCCCCGTGTGTGTGGGTGTGTGTGTGGCCCCGGAGAGAGGAGGTTGTGAGAGAGGTGTGGTGTGACCCCCCCCACCCGAGAGAGAGAGAGAGAGAGAGAAGAGAGAGAGAGAGAGAGAGAGAGAGAGAGAGGGAGAGAGACGAGCAGAGGAGCGATAGTTACAAATATGGAGCTTTAGGATTCGCATTGGAAACTGAGGATATAAATTATATGAAATGTACACAAAAAGCGTTCGCCTGAGCTCGATGGAACCGATGAGCTTTCTGTTCGTTTTAATCTGAAGACCTTTCGTGATGTTTGCTTTGCTGAGCTTCGGGAAGGGTGCAGACTCTTGGACAATATTGATCAGGGAAAGCCGATCCCTTCAAAAGTAAGAGTTCGAAGGGGCGCGAGACTCGTGGAAAACTTTCAAGAAATGTTGAAAATATTAAGACTGTCAGAGTATGTCCAAAGTGTCGAATTACGCTTGCATTATGTTCTTTCTCTATGGTACATGGTTAAGAGTATTTTTGTTTTAATTTACAAATAGAGCTGAAGGGACGACACACAAACGTATTTCTAATTTCGTTAGACTCAGTCGTTAGTTAAGTTCGTTAAAAAAAAAAAAAAAAAAAAAAAACCTTCGGTTTCATGCAAATAGAGCTGTGTCTAGATTGTCTTGTCACTTCTGTTAATTCCCATATTTGACAGTGCCACAGTCATCAGCAGATAAGAAAGTGAGCATGTGGAACTAGCCGAGAAAGCCTCTCTAACTTCAGTTCTTGCCACCAACTCTCCTTCCAAGCAATCTACCTTCTCCCCCATCCACTACTCTTAACTATACTCTCTCTCTCTCTCTCTCTCTCTCTCTCTCTCTCTCTCTCTCTCGCTCTCTCTCTCTCTCTTCTCTCTCTCTCTCTCTCTCCCCAAGGGATCCTGTAAACAATTCTAAGTGCTACAAATTTGTCATTTCAATACATCTGACGATTTCGTGATTACCGTCCGATGGTCCTAGATTATCTTCTATTTTGATTTAGTACTGTCATATGTTTCGTCTGTAATGCATTCAGTTAGATCATTGTGACTGCAGGTAGAATGCTATGGTGCAATTTCCTTTTTGTCCCCTTTGTTTCTTTCGTACGTGTGTACGTGTGTGTTATATTTTTGCGTGCTCTTTGCAAGAACACTGTTAGTTCCCCCCCTTCCTATAAAAGGGCAGTTAGGCTATTGTCAATAAAACTGTCAACTGTCTCTCCAAGGGGTCAGGAAATGACTGTGGGGACACAGCTGAACACCTAATGGCCGCCCCGGCCCGCCCCACAGTCACACGAAAGGCGTAAGAGGGGGTGGGGGTGGGGGGGGGTGTGGGTGGGGGGTTGAAGGAGGAAGGGACAGAGGAGGCATGGAGCAGGAGGAATCTACGAAGATGAAGTAATTTACTATGGGGGTCCCGACGATTCTGTTGAATTGCGTTCAAAAAGACAAAGGCTGATGTGCTGATATTCTCTCTCTCTCTCTCTCTCTCTCTCTCTCTCTCTCTCTCTCTCTCTCTCTCTCTCTCTCTCTCAACCCCTTCGTCTCTCTCTCTCTCTCTCTCTCTCTCTCGCTCGCTCTCTGTCTCTCTCCCTCCATCCCTCTCTCTCTTTTCTGCCCCCTCTAACTCTCTTCAACTTTTTCCACAAGATGCCCTAAGATTTTTTTGCTTTTTTTTTAGTTTTTTAACTTTTTTTAAAAGATTGATATGGTAATGTCATAGCCTTCGGACATTCAGATGGGTCGTTAATTTTTGCATGAATCGTGATTATGTACTACCAATATAATTATGTTGGCAAATATGGCATTTTCGTATTTATGCAAACATGAATATATTTTATTGGCATGATTGTTAATGCACAGCATTTCACTAGGGTAACAGTACACCCTTTCAACATTCAGAGAGATCATGTTTTATGCTTGAACCACAATTTCATAATGACCTACATATGGTGCCAATTTTCATCATTCATATTTTTGCTGTGATGCACGTGTTTTGCGATAGGGATTTGTCGATCGTAAGTGCAGAGCGTTTCAGCTAGGTACTGACCAGTCAAATACAATTGAGTCTGGAATATAATGAGACAGCTGCTTTACTAACGTTTCTGTCAACGGCTCGTGCTTAGCGAAGTTATCCAGTATATGACTTTCATCCTTGATCACACCAGTTGCTGAACAATTTCTGTCATATCGCTGAATATTCATTTATCGACCTCGTGTGTGTGACTTGCATGCATGTATATGTGTATG
>JADBJO010011356.1:54673-65420 GCA_016801955.1 Conus betulinus | reverse complement strand
GGTTTTCGAGTTAGAAGGCAAACATCCCTGCAGGCGTGCACACACAAACGAACACCCACCCACCCACCAAACACACACACACGCGCGCGCACGCGCGCACACACGCACACTGTCACACACACACACACACACACACACACACACACACACACACACACACACACACACACACACACAAGCAAACACACACACACACACACACAAACGCACACACACACGCACACACACACACACACACACACACACACACACACACACACACACACACACACACACATGCACACAGGGGGAGAGAGAGAGAGAGAGAGAGGGAGAGACAGAGAGAGAGAGAGAGAGAGAGAGAGAGAGAGAGAGAGAGAGAGAGAGAGAGAGAGAAGAGAGAGAGAATGAGAGAGAGAGATGGAGACAGAGGCAGACACAAACAGAGACAGACCCACAGACACAAGACAGACATGAAGACAGACAGACAGATGGGCAGACAGGCATCCCGATAAGTTTCCTCATGTTCACATTTCTCTGTGAAGTATGTTTTTCTTGTCCGCTGCTTTGGTTGCTGTTACACGTGTTCAAACGTCCCGGGCATGGAACAGCTGTGGGGGCGATGACAAAGTTGATCTTTTCTTGTTGGTCTGAGCCTATAAACATTGAGTCATCTGCAACTTTGTGTGTGTGTGTGTGTGTGTGTGTGTGTGTGTGTGTGTGTGAGAGAGAGAGAGAGAGAGAGAGAGAGAGAGAGAGAGAGAAAGAGAGAGAGAGAGAGTAATAGAGAGAGAGACTCTTGACTCTTGACTCTTGACGCGCGCTTTCACGCCGCGCCATTTATTGTGGGGCCCTCGGCCCGTCCACAGGAATACGCAACATACATTTCAACATGACAAAAAAATTGATTGAAACGTTGATTGTAACATATTTTGTTTTCTGATTAGAATTTCTATTCTTCCTATATCGTCAGTATTACTATTACATATGGGTTTCTCTGGGTTTTAAGGCATAGAAGATATACATTGCAATATCTCTTATGATTTCAGTGTTATCGTTTTGTGGCAGACTTTCCAGTGTGATTGTGTTTCTGTTACTTAGGTGTTTGAAAATGTATTTTGTTCGTAATTGCCTGTAATTTGGACACCACATTAAGAAGTGTATTTCTGTTTCTATTGTTGGTCAGAAGGGGCATGTTGTTATAGCTTGATTGTCTATACATTTTTTATGCCATGCGGTTCGTTTATTCCTAATCGTAGTCTTGTCAATGCTTTTCTGAACTTCGCGATTGTGATTGCGCGAAAGTATTCTTCAGTTTGGTGTATAGTTTTAAACGTATTATATGTTATAAATCGTTCACTATCCGCTATTTTGTTATGCCAGTTCTGTTTGTAACAATCTATGATTCTTTGTTTTAGTGTGTTATGATAAATCTTTGCTCGTTTCCTACGCCTTCATTCAAGCAAACTTCAGAGAAGCCATACATATCCAAGCAGCGTTTAATTCCAGTGCCCAGTTCTGTGGTTTGTCAATTTCTGTTTTTTCTCTCTTTCATATGCTTGTCTCGGTATCCTGTCTGGAGTCATCTTCATTAATTTGAACCAATATCTAATTGCTTTTATTGAACGGTCTATACTCATCGGATATCTTCCTAGTTCTCTGTATACTAAATTGTTTGGCGTTTTCTTCCCTACCCCCATGTATCTTTTACATGCGAATAGATGTATATTTTCCACTGCTGAATAACGAGAGTCAAACCCCATACTTTTGCTGCGTACAGTAGCAGTGGCTTGACCTGTGTATCAAACAGCTTAAAAATATATTTATATCCAAGTGTCCTAAGCTATACATTGTTTTCATTATTTCACCTATTTTCCCTTTCGCCCTTCCTGCATATTCTGAAAGTGAAATATCTACTGAGAGTTTAGTCGTTAGAGTGAAACCTAAGTATTTGTAGCTGTTTACTACCTCAATTTCTTCCCCTTTGTAGTTCCATTTTAATCTAGTCTGCTAAGGTATCCTTCTTTTCTAAAGACCATGAGTTTTGTTTTTTTGGAGATTAACCTTTAGTCCAATGCGGTCTGAGGCTTCCTGTAGGTTCTTAATCTGGTTTTGCAGGCCTGCTGGTGTTCTTGCTATTAAGCTATGTCATCAGCGAATAAAAGTGAAAATATTTCTGCTTTCTGGGTAAGAATTGATATCCGTGTCTTCCTTTAGCTGTAACATTGTCTGCAACTTTTGTAATTAGTAATGAAAAGATTAGGGGGGACAGTAAGCACCCTTGTTTCACTCCTGTGTGGCATTCAAAGAATTCTGTTAATTCAGTTCCATGTCTTACACATGCTTGTACTGTTTTATAGATAGTGTTTAGCATGTTAATCATCTTCGTAGATATTTTGTGTTTTTGTGGGATTTCCCAAAGTTTTTCTCTATTTACTGTATCAAGCGCTTTCTGATAATCAATGAAGGCTACATACAATTTACTTCTTCTTCTGCCGTATAGGCAGTTACTTATCATAGATATTAGTGTGAAAATATGGTCTACTGTGGAGAAATCTTTCCTGAAGCCTGCCTGCCTGTTCTTTGCTAATTTTATTTTCTGCTTCTGCCCAGTCATATAGTCTCCTGTTTAATATTGCTGTGTAAATCTTGCTTATGATGCATAATAAGGATATTCCTCTATGGTTTCCTGGATTCTGTCTATCTCCCTTCTTGTGTAGTGGTATGATCACCGCCCTTGACCATTCTATGGGGAAATAGCTATCTTGATATAACTTAGTAGAAAGAAACTCGTGGAGAGCGTGGCAGCAGACAGTCCTCAGAAGAGAAGCCCCCTTCAAGCGAGTGTTTCGGCCCTTATCTCTGACACTCTAGGGGGGTTGGGCCACACCCGGTTCATGACTCCGGATGTCCCTCTGCTGCCCCTTTTTTTTTTTTTCCATCTTGGGATGAGAGCCACAGGGACACCTGATATTTGTAGGAAAGTTAAGCCTTATGAAGTTCACTTTTGTTCCTCCTTGACCAGATCCAACTTGAACACCTCTCTGCCGCTTCTGCCATTGCTTTCAGGGCTTTGGTTTTTTCCCTCCCTGCAAACTGAGAGCTGTTTCATGAGGCTGTATGCAGACGTTCCCACAAACCCCCTAGCTCCAATTTCTGCAGTGAGGACTTTGACATGATAGCCTTCTCTCCTCAGGATGTTTGCCAGATCAGCATACTTTTCAGTCTTGTAGATCTGAGCTGCCTCCATTCTGTTCTCATATGGCACCGTGAGCTCGATCATGATCAGCTGCTTGGTTGACTGAGAGTGTAATACTATGTCTGGTCTCATGCCACTCTTGCTGATAATCTCTGGGTGACTATTCCATTCTGGGAGGTCTGCTGTGCACTCCCAGTCATCTGCCCCGTCCAGCAGACTCTGCCTGCATGTTCCGAGTGGCACTGTTGTTCTTGGCCATGATTCGCTGCCTCCTGCCGTGAAGAATGTTGCGGGTGCTTTTGGAGTCCTGATTTTCCCTTTTGTGGTGTTGGTACTAGCCCAGACTACTTGTACAATCTCTTTGAGCACTTGGTTGTGCCTCCATGTGTACCTTCCTTGAGCCAGGGCTACTTTACATGAGCTTAGGACATGCTCCACAGTTTGTTTTTCATGGCAAAGGGGGCATGAAGGATCGTCTGTTTTCCCCCACTTCACCAGGTTTGCATTTGAAGGCAGAAGGTCATATGCAGATCTGAGAATGAAGCTGATCCTGAGAGGGGCCATGTGCCAAAAATGTCATTCCAAGTGAGACTTCTTTGGAGTGCATTCTCCCATGTTGTCCATTGCCCTTGCTGGCTCTGCTGGACTGCTTTTTGGAGTCTTTGTTGGTCTTCTTCTTTTTTTCATCTCCTGAATCATCATGTCTCTTTTGGCTTTTCCTTTGGCCTTTGACCACCATTCAGTTTTGGTCACCCCCAGTCCTTGTCTGTTGGTCTGTGTGTCCTGTTATTCTCTGATCTTGAGACTTTCTTTTGCAGAATCCATCGCCTCTTGAACTTTCCATTTTCTGCCTGTCTTCAGCTGGGGCTTGATTGCTTCAACCACCTTGTCTCCTGAGTCCTCCAGCATGCTTTGAAGTCTGATCTTCCCTGCTTTGTATTCCTCCAGGATGGATTTCAGTGGTAGTTTCAGCTTTGCTTGGCGACAGTATAGCGCTATGTCAGTCAGACAGGGTGGGACACCAAGCCATTTCCTTGTGAACTTGTTGATTTTGGATTCCATGCCTCCACTATGCTGGTGCAGATGTCGTATATCATCAGAGGCCATAGGAGCTTTGGTATCAGCATGAACTGCAGACACCAGACCTTGTATTGCCAGGGAGCCCACACTGGTCAATGGTCTCCAAGCCTTCTCCGACATCTGTGTTTGGTTTCTTTTGCTCTTCGTGTGTCTTTCAGCGTATCATCATACCATCTTCCAAGGCTCTTGACTGGCTCTTCTGTTACTGTTGGAATGGTCTGGTTGGCAACACTGAAGACCACAGATTCGGCCACTTTTCCTTTCCTCAGTGAGAGACTCCGTGATTTCTTTGGCTTGAACTTCATTCTGGATGAGGCAACTATGTCGTCCAGCCTCTCCAGCACGTGACGTGTCTCGTCTTCTCTGGATGAAATCACTGTAGTGTCATCCATGAAGGCCTTGAGAGGGGGCATCTTGTATCCATCGCCAAGGTCTGTTTGTCTTGCGTTGCTGTTGCTGCTTTCAAGATGACTTCCATTGCCAACACGAACAGTATTGGGGAAATGGCACAGCCCATGCAATGCCCACTTCCAAGTTGATCCATCTGTTGTGTACTCCTTGGTAGAGAACCGCATTGAGAAGCCATTGAAGTACTTCTTGAGCATGTCGGATGATGTTCTTTGGCACATGGTACATCTTAAGAGCCAACTGTATCATCTCATGGGGTACAGATCCATATGCGTTTGCCAGGTCGAGCCACACTACGTCCAGGTCTCTCTTTCTTTTTTGCTCTTTGGATTGCGTCCCAGATCATTGTGGCGTGTTCTACACAGCCAGCCACGCCTGGAATGCCACCTTTCTGGACTGACACATCCAAGTACTTGTTTTCCATGAGGTACTTGGTCAGCCTTGCTGCCATGACAGAGAAGAAGATTTTCCCTTCGACGTTCAGTAGTGATATTGGCCTGAACTGGCTGATGTCACTTGAGTTTTGCTCTTTGGGGATGTACACACCATCTGCCGTCATCCACTGGCGCTGATCTTCTGATTTCTCCAAGCTGATCGCAGCAGCCTGTGGAGCCACTCCAGCACCTTGGGACATTTCTTGTACAGCTGGTAAGGTATTCCGTTTGGCCCTGGTGATGATTTGGCTCTGGCTTTGTCGACCACCTTCTTGATTTCCGCCAACGTTGGAGGCTTGTCATTGAACTGTTCCTCAGGGTTGGTTGGCCACACCAGACCTTGAATGTCGAGTGGTGCTTTGCTCTGTGAGTCAGTGTATGTTTTTCTCAGATGCTGCTCAAGAACTCCTTTGTCCACACTTAGGGTCCCAGATTTTGGCTGCTCGAACAGAGTTCTGGCAAACTGGAAGGGGTCTCTGAAGAAAAACGCTCTTGTGTCTTCTTCTTTTTGCTTTCCTCTTCCTCGCAGATTCTGCTTTGCTGAGGGCACTGTGTTTTGCTTTCAGGTCTTCCCAGAGTTTTTCCAAGCCTTGTTTTTCAGCTGGCAGAGCAGTCTTCATTTGCTTCTTGAGGTTTTTCTTTGGACCCTGATCTTGTCCATCTCTTCTTGGCGTCTGGATTTCTTTGGAGGTGTTTTCTCTTTGGGTAGTTTTGCTCCATAGGCGTCTCTACATGTGGCATACACAATGTCCCCATATGTGGCTAGTTTATGTTCCAGGGTGCTTTTCCCTATCAGTGCATCGAGTCTTTGGACAATTTTTGCATCCAGTTTCTCCCAATCTTCAGTCTCGTTTGCTCGTGGCAGGCTGAGTTTCAGGCGCCTGGCATCGAGGGCCTGTGCAAATTCCTCATCCGAACCAACAGCGTGGATGTCCTTGGCACTGTGGTTTGAATCCTGGCCTTGGTCTTCCGACGTCTTATCTGCTGATGCAGTGCGCTGCTGCTCATTCAGATGAGTCTTCACACATCCCATCTTTGTTCTGTGGATCTTCATGCCACGGGTGGTAGCGAAACGCTTTCCACAGACACATGGATATTCCATTTGGTCCATGTTCGTAGTCCGTTTGGGATTTGCAGTCGTGATTGGTTGAGCACCGATGGATTCATCATTCTCTCCCCCTTTCGGTGAATCCTGGGAGCATCTTTTCTTTTTGTTTTTCGTAGCCACATGTTGAAGGCAAAGTGGGGAGCCAGCCCACAGAGCCCTTGGTTCTGGTCTTTCCCAGTGTCCTCCGGTCTTTCCCGGACGTCCTCCGGCCTATTCCCGGAAGTCAATGGTTTACCCATGCATCAGTAGAAAGAAACTCGTGGAGAGCGTGGCAGCAGAGAGTCCTCAGAAGAGAAGCCCCCTTCAAGCGAGTGTTTCGGCCCTTATCTCCTGACACTCTAAGGGGGTTGGGCCACACACCCGGTTCATGACTCCGGATGTCCCTCTGCTGCCCTTTTTTTTTTTCCCATCTTGGGATGAGCCATGACTGGGATTCGAACCCATGTCCTTCTGGACATGCTCATTTCCACTTAATGACTCGCGCACTAACCACTGAGCCACAGGGACACCTGATATTTGTAGGAAAGTTAAGCCTTATGAAGTTCACTTTGTTCCTCCTTGACCAGATCCAACTTGAACACCTCTCTGCCTCTACCTCTCTCTCTTATTAAATAATTTCGTTAAGAATGGCACTATATTTTGTACTATAGTTTTGAGAAATTTAGGAGGGATTTCATTAATGCCTGGTGATTTGCCTTTAAAAATGTTTTCTGTAGCTGATCTTACTTCGTTTTCGGTTATCTCTTCGTCTAATTCTTGTACATGAATTTCGTTTAACACTTCTTCTTCTTGTGGTCCTTCTTCTCTATCGTTTAGTATTTCTGTGTCTTGTGGATTCAGGATACTTTCAAATTGCGCCTTCCATTGTGTAATATTAATGGATGGTAATGTTTTCTTCTTTCTACTAACATTTTTTATGGTGCTCCGGAACATTCGGCTGTCCTTGCAATTTTGTACTAGTGTGTCGTATGTGTTGCTTTTTTATACTGTTTTTTTTTTTTTCTCTAATAGTTTCTTTGTACACTGCTCTTTTGTTCCTGTAAGCCTCTCTCCTTTTTTTTTCATAAATGGTTGGGTTTTTATCCTTTTTCGTCCATGTCAGTCTATTGAGTGCTTGTTTTGCTTCTTTCTTTTGATTTGGCATTTTTTTTATCATACCAATTGTTTGTAGTCTTATATTTTCCTCCTATACCTATTGCTCTGTACATGTCTTTCCCTGCCTCTTTTAATAGCTTATTAAATCTGTCTATACTCGTGTCTACATCTCTTTCTATTTCTTCTGTTATTTGCGCCATTGTTTGTTTTGACTCTTCCGATTCTAGGAACTGGACATACTGTTGTTTTGTGGGATCCCACTTTAGTTTCTTCACGTAAGATTTATTTCCCTCGTTCTCTTGTGTTTAGAGACAGTGTGCTTTGTAATTCCATCAAAATAGGCATATGCTGGGCTTCAACTCTCTCTACTATCTGACACTTGTTCACGTTTTCTAACAGTTCAACAGAACATATATAGTAATCTATAATACTATTACCTCTTTCAGAACAAAACGTGTATGCATCGTCGAATTTTCCCATGCAAAGACCATTTAGTGGAGTTACATTAAATGTTATACAAAATTCTATTAGTTTCTTGCCAAAACCATTTGTGTGGGGATCTTTAGACCTACGTGCATACACGTCCAGCTCTCTTCCTGTAATGTCATTTTCATCATCGATACTCAAGCTCCATTCCCCGATACGAGCATTGAGATCTCCTCCAATGATGTAATGGAAGTTATTTCCTTGTTCTGTTTGTGCAAATATGTATTGTTCAATTACTTTCAGTGTGCATGAATAATCTTTGTCAGAATAATATTGGCTATCTACTGGATGTACATACGTACATAAAAACAAAATGTCTTTTTCACAATGCAATAGATTTTTCATTAACTTCACACAGAGTACATTTTCCATGTCAGTATTTATCAGTTGGACATATTGAGATAACTCTTTTTTTATCAGCAGGATTGTTCCCCCTGAGGGTCTTCCCATTCTAGTAAATTTCACCGCTGGACAATGTAAATGCAAAATATCACAGAATTTTAATTCCAAATCGAAAAATTTAGAAGTAAATGTTTCTGTTAAACAGCACAGATCAAATAAATTCTAAAAAGTCTGGTTCCGTTAATTTATCTAATAATCCCCCCACATTCCAACATACAAAAGATAGGTTTCTTTTTCCACTCTCATCTTTCTTTCTTTCTTCTTCATTCCCACTCTCTCCCTCTCTCGTTCCCACACTCGTGTCGTATTCTGGTGTCTTTTCATTGTTATCTTGAGTTCGTGTGGTCTGTGGTCCCTGTGTACGGCCGTGGCCTACCCTTCATTTCTTACTTTTTCTTTCCTTTGTAGCTGGATTCGTGCGTGTGCTACTGGTTGTTTTATCGGGTGCCTTTGTGCTACAGGTGTGTGAACGTAAAGCTTTGTTTGTTTTGCGTTGTCCTCCCTTCTCTCCCTCCTGCCCCCAACTCTGCCCCCCTCCTCGCTGTCCGTCAACGCTGTACTGCTGCAGTGGATCCGCGCTGTTTCGTCCAGAGTTGTTTGCCGCGAGTCGGCGCCCTAACGTTCTGTGCATCCGCTCCATCTCCTCCCCCACCCTGGACTCCCACTCCCTTTCCCTCTCTACGGGGCTGACTCTGTCTTGTCCTTGTTTACCACATGTGACCACTTGTCTGTCGCGCCGCGGGTATGGTGTTGTGTCAATTGCCGCCTCACCTGCCGCCGCGCACGCTGCATCTGCGTCAGACCTTGACCCTGGTGGCTCCCAGAAGGATCCTGATTGGTCCTTAGGTTTGTTTTGATTTATTAATGTGTGCACGTTGACATGTGTGAGCATGTAGTTACTGTCTGAACTTGGGAGCGGGCTGACACTGTTTCTGTGTTGTGTGTTCCTTTCATCTTCATTCTTGCTTTCCTCAGACACACTCCCTCTGCCATTTCCCTTCTCCTTCTCTTCCCCTGCCACTGGCACCTCTCTGTTACCCTCTGCTCCATCTCTCTGTTTTTTGTGGTTCTGCAGAGGTTCCAATACCCTGTCCCAGTCAACCCCTGATCTCCCTCCTCTCTCTCCTTCTCCTGTCTCTCCCCCCATGCCATCAGATTTTCACTCTCACATACACTCCCTTCCCCTGCCTCGCTCTCTCTCTCATCACTTTCATCCCCACTATCACTCCTGCTGGCGCTCATCATCTTTGTAACCTGCTCAGTTGCTTTCTTTTTCTTTCTCTCTTCCTTTCTTCATTCCACTCTTTCTCTCTTCTCAACTCATTTGCCCCTTCCCTCTCCTTTTGCTCTCTCCTCAGTCTCTCTCTCTCCTCTCAGTTCCACACTTTCACGTTCCATCCTTCCATCATAGTCTCTGTGGCTCCATCCTTCGTGACTGTCCGACACTCTTCCTCTGAACCACGATTGTCTATTTGTGTCTTGATGCCTTGCTGTGGTGCACCCATGCCCGTTCCTGCCGTTACATCTGTAGGTCCGCTCCGCCAGTCCGTAGGTTCGCTATGCTGGTCTGTTGGTCCACTCTGCTGGTCCGTAGGTCCGCTCTGCTGATCCATCGGTCCGCTCCACTAGTCCGTAGGTCCGCTCCGCTTGTCCGTATGTCCGCTCTGCTGGTCCATACGTCTGCTCCGCTGATCCATAGGTCTGCTCCGCTCATCCATAGGTCCACTCGGCTCATCCGTAGGTCCACTCCACTCGTGGATTGGGCTGCTCCCTCACATACAGCTTCCCTCCGACGAAGTAGCCGGACTTGCCCATCTCCCTCAGCTCGCGTAATTGCGCTGTCTGGCGCCTCGTCCGGTCCTGGCTCACCGTAATCCCATCTGCTTTCATGGCTTCCCTGGCCTCCCGGTCCCTCAGTACCTGCATGGCGTCCCCCCATCATAACATTTTGGCTATCACTGGCCTAGGGCATTTGTTTGATGGGTTATACCTTCCCAGTCTGTGAGCCCGTTCTACTGTGTCTGCCACCCAGTCCTCCTCCTTCATGTACTTTTCCAGTGTCCCTTTGACAATGTCTTCACATTTCTCGGGTCCACTCCCTTCGTCTCCTTCTTTTAACCCATAGAACTTTAGGTTGTTCCTATGGGAAAAACCTTCTAGTTTGTCCATTTCATCCTCCCATAAGTGCTAGTCTACCTGCCATGCGTTCTTGTGTTTGCCTGTATGTCTTGTTTTGTGTCAGCTACCTCTCTTGAACTAGATTGGTGAGTGTGTCTCACATTTGTGTCTGTTTTGCGTCTATCTTCTTAATTGTGTCTACTTGTAATTTGAAAGGGTCTGCCAGTGATGTAATTGTATCAAATATTTGTGTCATCTGCGCTTCCATGTTGCTAAGTCTGGTGTCGATTTTGTGTTCCAGCTTGCGTGCTTCTCCCTCAATTTTCTCATTAACATTCGGTCCGGGGTTTCGTTTCGATATCGTTGCTTAGCCTCCTGCGTAGATACGAAATGTTCGAGATTATCAGTAGTACCACAAACAATGTCACTTTCGGATTG
>JADBJO010011356.1:47173-49673 GCA_016801955.1 Conus betulinus | reverse complement strand
TGGTGAGGACATGAAAAAAATCAACTAAATCATGGTGAGGACATGACAACAAAAACAGACTAAATCATGGTGACGACAAAACAACAAAACAGACTAAAATCATGGTGAGGGCATGACAACAAAAAACTAAATCATGGTGAGGACATGACAACAAAAACAGACTAAATCATGGTGAGGACATGACAACAAAACAGACTAAATCATGGTGAGGACATGACAACAAAACAGACTAAATCATGGTGAGACATGACAACAACAACAAATCATGGTGAGGACATAATCAAATCATGTGAGGACATGAGACTAAATCATGGTGAGGACATGACAAAACAGACTACCGAGGACTAAATCATGAAATGAGGACATGACACCAAAACAGACTAAATCATGGTGAGGACATGACAACAAAAACAGACTAAATCATGGTGAGGACATGACAACAAAAACTACTAAATCATGGTGAAGACATGACAACAAAGAGACTAAATCATGGCGAGGACATGACAACAAAGAAATCATAAATCATCATGAGGACATAACAACATGAAACAGAACAGACTAAATCATGGTGAGGACATGACAACAAAACCTAAATCATGGTGAGGACATGACAACAAACAGACTAAATCATGGTGAGGACATGAGAACAAATCACACTAAATCATGGTGAGGACATGACAACAAAAACACCTAAATCATGGTGAGACATGACATGAACAACAAATCATGGTGAGGACATGACTAAATCATGGTGAGAGGACATGACAACAAATCAGAGGACATGACAAAATCATGATGAGGACATGACAACAAAACAGACTAAATCATGGTGAGGACATGACAAAAATCAGACTAAATCATGGTGAGGACATGAACAACAAAACAGACTAAATCATGATGAAGACATGAATCAACAAAACAGACTAAATCATGGTGAGAACATGACAACAAAAAGACTAAATCACTAAATCATGGTGAGGACATGACAACAAGGACATGACAGACTAAATCATGGTGAAGACATGACAACAAAACAGACTAATTATCATGGTGAGGACATGACAACAAACCAGACTAAATCATGGTGAGGACATGACAACAAAACAAAATCAGACTAAATCATGAATGACATGACAACAAAACAACTAAATCATGGTGAGGACATGACAACAAAAGAGACTAAATCATGGTGAGGACATGACACACAAAAGAGACTAAATCATGGTGACATGACAACAAAAGACATGACACAAACAAAAAACAGACTAAATCATGGTGAGACATGACAACAAAAACAGACTAAATCATGGTGAGGACATGACAACAAAACAGACTAAATCATCATGGTGAGGACATGACAACAAAAGAGACTAATCATCATGATGAAGACATGACATGACAAAACAAACACTTAAATCATGGTGAGGACATGACAACAAAACAGACTAAATCATGGTGAGGACATGACAAAACAAAATGAGACTAAATAAATCATGGTGAGGACATGACATAAATCATGGTGACAAAACAAAATAGACTAAATTATGGTGATGACATGACAACAAAACAGACTAAATCATCATGGTGAGGACATGACAACAAAACAGACTAAATCATGGTGAAGGCAGACTTCCAGTCCAGTGTGAAAAACGTCAAGACACAGCCTTTCCCAGGAGCCGATACCCGGATTGAGCAGAAACTTGTGATGATTACCTTCAGGATCCATCGGAAGATGGTCAAGAAACAGGACCACACAATGACCAGGCCCTACCTCAACAAGTTCAGTATCTGTCAGCGATTTCTTTACCAAAGATTTCACAAGGTAAATGAATCCAAAAGAAAGTTAAGTCAGTTCCTTTACATATCAATATATGAATAAGATGAAATTTCCTTTGAAATACAATTACCTGCATTCGATTTCCAAAACTTAAGGGACTGTACTACTGACATCGAATCTACGCAGAACAACACTTAAGTCAGTTATGTCAAAGCCATTCATATGGCTATCATTTTAGCAACGAATATTAATCTGTATTTTCTGACGAAATATGATTTTTCTACTTTAAGTGGCGGAA
Organism: Conus betulinus; assembly: GCA_016801955.1. Classification (NCBI taxonomy): domain Eukaryota; kingdom Metazoa; phylum Mollusca; class Gastropoda; order Neogastropoda; family Conidae; genus Conus; species Conus betulinus. Next base: position 47,598 of record JADBJO010011356.1, on the reverse strand, counting down.
TAACAAAGGAAGTCCGGCCTTTTTTTTATTTTTTTTTTTTTATATAAATCAATGAGCCATCTTTGAACGCCTTAAAATGGTTGGGGTATTTGTTTTCCAAATAGATCTTCCACAAAGATGACAGGATGAAAGATTGATTAGCTTTTTTGTATCAGTGTGATCAAGGTCGAACGTCGCTCTGTTTCTTTTCCAGTTTGGCATGGCGTCTGTATAACACGTCTTGGCTGATGACCCAACAGTTACATCAGTTTCCTTCAACAGAGATTTGCATTATAAGAACCACTGCTGGATAATGAGGATATCATTTTAGCTTTTCGGATTATCGAGCTCAGGATTTATGTGCATTGCGTTTTCATTCATACCTTCCATGGTCGAAAATTTCAAAATACATTTTGTGACTGTGAGTTTCCTACCTTCATTTAATG
>JADBJO010011356.1:30000-32500 GCA_016801955.1 Conus betulinus | reverse complement strand
TTTTTTTTTACATGCTCTCTGGACAGATTTTCTTGCTTTTTGAGTATAAATGTGGGCGAACACCTGTTGCTACTGAGGTAAGGAGCAAGGACACCGGGAGGTGACTAACGCCAGGCAACGTATAAAGCAGGCGACAGTGACACGTGTATCAGATCGTCTGCGTGATCCTTGCATGGTGAGTTTGGCTTCACATTTCTTCACTGTCTCCTTTGGGTAAGTTAACTTTTCTCAACGACATTTGGTTAAAATGCCAGATTGGGAAATAAACGTTTGTTTCCTGACCGTTGTATGCAACAAATTGTGTCTGTCAACAGCACAAGGAAGATGGTTATAATTTTGAATCAGTTCTCAGCTATCTTGTAAGACGTGGCATTGTATAGATTGCTTCTGCCAAATATTCTATGTATTGGATAATACCAGTCTTGAGTTTCAACTCCAAAAATAATCGTCTTTGCACGCCAGCTTTTGGCCGTGATGAAGAAATATTAACAGCCGAACACCAAAAGCAACTAGCCGGCACAAAAAAATTTTACCCAGTACAGTGTGTGATTGACAGGATGGATTCTGGTCTGTGGTCAAAGGTGTGTGTGACGTTCCTTGCCTTGTTTCAAATCGTTTTTCTTCGCCACTCATCAGCTGTGCAAATCCAAAATGGCGCCCACCAGCAGTGGGTCAATGACCAACTTTCCTACACCCGTGGTTTCTTACTGAGCTTTCGATTTTATTCAGACCACAGCGTGCACGATTTAACCAACTTCCCGTTTTTAACCAATCCCTACACAGGTGATTTCAAAACCGGCTCTGAACATGCCAAAAGGAAAAGAAAACGTGGTCAGCGTGGAGGTGTAAAACGAAGATTGAGAAGAAATGCTAGCCGACCCCCCCTGCCATCCATCATTTTATCTAATGTTCGCTCGATCAACCCGACCAGCTCCAATGGAAATTTTGATGAACTTTTAGTGAACTCTCGTTTTATGAGAGAATACAGAAATGCTGTGTGTTTTATGTTTTACGGAAACATGGTGGTGTGACTCTATCCCTGATGACAGTGTGGCCATTGACGGATTTCACCCCCCTCTCAGAACTGACCGTGACCCACTGACCGCACAGGCAAGGCACACGGGGGAGGGGTGTGTGTGTATGTCAACAATAGATGGTGTGACAATGCTAATGTGACTGTGAGAAGACGGCTGTGCACCCCTGATGTAGAACTGATATCGCTGTCTCTGAGACCAAGATACCTGCCGCGGGAATTCGGACAGTTGTTTTTAACAGTTGTTTATGCTCATCCTGCTGCCAATGTGTCATGTGCCGCTGCCCATGTTGTTGATACTGTGCAATTCTTCAGTCTATCTCTCCTGATGCACCCAATTTTATTCTTGGTGATTTTAATAACTGTAAACAGAAGATTGACTCATCCCTTCCATCTTTTAAACAATATATTACCTGTTTTACTCGTAAAAACAAAATGCCCGATCTGTGTTATGGCAACATCAATCACGCTTACAAATCTGAACCCCTACCCCCTATCGGAAAATCTGATCATGATGTAGTCCACCTCATACCCGCATATAGACCTAAAATTCAGACAGAACCCATCATAAAGAAGAAGGTTAAGGTATGGGAGCCTGACAGTATTTTGGAATTACAAGGATGTTTTTGACTGTACTGACTGGGACCTTTTCTTTGAATCCTCTGTCAATATCCATGAAGCAACAGATGTCATATCAGAATATATCATGTTTTGTCAAGATTTAATCATTCCATCAAAAACAATCAAAATTTTCCTAACAATAAAAACCATGGGTAACGAAGCCACTGAAAAACCGTGTTAAATGAAAGAAAAAATTGCCTTTCAAACAGAAAACAAAATGGAACGTAAGAAAGTCCAAATAAAACTGAGAAAGGAAATACGCTCAGCCCAAAAAGTACAAAGAGAAGGTTGAATTGCAGTTTCAGTGCGGTAATATGCGGAACGCATGGCAAGGTCTAAAGAAATTAACTGGTCAAACTAAATCCCATCATCACTGTGCCTTACCAAAAGAACAGCAACAACAATTCGCTAATGAACTCAACAAAATTTTACTGTCGTTTTGATGCCCATGATTTCACACCGATGCATTGGGAGTGATAAAAGAGGAAATCAAAGCAAAGATAGAAGATGAGATCATTATAGAAGATACAACAATACTTTCAATGTTTAAAAGACTAAATATCCAAAAGGCGCCTGGACCAGACAATATTAGTAGTGTATTACTCAAGAACTGTGGATCTCAACTCTGTCATGTCTTCACTAGACTATTCAATTGGTCTATTAAAACTTCAACTGTCCTTCTCTCTGGAAAGCCTCAGTGATCTGTCCTATACCAAAAAAGTCTAAACCATCTTCCCTCAATGACTACCGCCCAGTCGCTCTAACATCCATTGTGATGAAGTGTTTCGAAAGAGCAATACTCAGTCACCTCCTCACTGACACAGTCAGTCATCAAGATCCTTATCA